>JARKID010000143.1:0-295547 GCA_029449255.1 Mycena polygramma | reverse complement strand
TAGACTAGACCGTCTGCCAGCCTAGCCTTCGAATCCGAGTCTGCCCGGCTATTCCGGCGTGTTTAGTCGTACCGTCGGGTCTGAGTTGAAGACGCCTCGTCAATCGTCCGGCCGCTGCTAGTGTCCCTGGCACGGTCTAGATTAGCCGCCGGTGCCGCTCTCCCTCATTTCCGAAGTTCAACTTCGACCGCCTACCCAGCGGATAAAAAGTCTCCTACGGTTTCCCCGGCCGCAGTAGCAACTAGACGATTAGCCCGCTAGCTTTTCCGAAGCGATTAGCCCGGCCACTTTTGAAATCGAAGTACATTGTCCCGGACAGACTATACTGGTCTTATCCCCTCGAACTCACATACGCGCGCTGAAGCAAAACACTTGAAGCTAGAGTTGTGATAAATATAAATTAGATCTTAGGGTTTTTTTTGGTTGTGTTGTGATTTCATCGCTTCGCTTCTTGAAATCTTGAGTCTTTGATTACACGGCTCCATTCCAGTGCGCCGTTACACCGGACATAGCGATTGTGACGATAACACGATGGCGCGATGATGGAGAGTTCGGGTTCGGGTTCGGGTTCGGGGCGAGACGATAGCTCGTAGATTGAGGCGATAGCTCAAGTATTCGGTATGTGGATTTAAACAGCAAGGGCGGGGCCCATAACCTGTTAACAATAGGAATTAGCTCAGTCGAAGTGGGAAACGACTCTTATTATACTACGCTACCTGTTAACAATAGGAATTAGCTAGTAGATGGAAGTAAGTAAGTTGTAGCAGGATATGTAGGTAAAGCTTACCTCAGTCGAAGTGGGAAACGACTGAGGAAGCAAAATGGAATGCGGTAGTATATGAGGGTAGCTAAGCGAAGCACGACATAAGTCGTGGTGAGTCCCGATGGAGAACGAGGATTAGTTCGTCAATCATAACACTCTTCACAATCACGGCGACCATCAGTGCCGGCAAATGCCGAGAGAGCAATGTTCAACTTGGTTGAATTCCTTTATCGCTAAGAAAATAGCGACCACCATCACCCCACGTATTCTCCACTATTATGGAGTGTTCTCTTTGACCGCTGTTCAACCAGTGAAGAAGAAGACAGTCACTAGCTCCGATGGTGGTCATGCGAGTCCAAGACGCGGTCATGTGATCGCGCGGAACGAAACAGATCCAGCGCCATCAGAGCTTTCAAGCCCGTGTGACAGCGATGCATGTCGCTGGTTCCCGCCTTCATCATAAAGAAAAGTTCGCGCACAATCCCCGGCGTGTGGATGAGAGGTATGCGTGTATCATCTGAAAGGGCTGAGTTGAGCATCGGTTGTCTCAGCGAGAGTGCAAATTTCTTTGGGCTGACTGTATTGACTAAATATGGTGATCGTTCGTATGGCCATTGGCACGGTTTTCCAACCACAGAAATATGTTTGAGGATATCGGAGTCGTATTCGCGTGGTGACATAGCACCTCACTCAGGGTTATCGGGTGGCGACACAGTAAACTGTAAACACAGTCTGAGTCATTTTGTTCTTTCGGCTCCACACCTTTGACTTAGCATCGTTTTTGCCACGCCGCGTATCCTCCCCCCAACTGTGTTTGGTACTTGGAGGGTACGCACCCTTGATCCAATGACTCCGACTCGCTTACCGGATGAACAACAGCACCATCAGGAATCACAACAGCACTAGCGACTATGCGTGTTGAATACCATTGACACCAGGGTGGCGAGTCGCCACCCGTGCCTCGTGTAATGTACGTTGGTGTATAAAAGGATTGCACCTTCCTTGTATACCTCACATTCCCTCATCCACACTCCCACCCTTCCCTCTATAATGGACACTGTCAAATACACCTGCAGTCAAGCAAAGACCGATGGTCATATTGCGCAATTCACGCGGATAGGGGACACAGACAAGCCACGTGTGGAGTTCCCGTTGGCCGTGAAAATGGAATTTGGGTTGGACCATACTCTGCAGAAGTACACGGTGAAGTGGCAGAAAGGAACTCCAGGGCTAAATCCCAACATGCGTTTGACTTCAAGTTCACCCCGATCGTGCGTTGCCACTGCTCCCTCTCATAAGGTCTTGTTCAGGTGTTGAGGGCATTACCACTAGCGACGCGTTTGGATTCGGGTTCACGGACGATCAGGTCATGTGTAAATGGCAGTCTAAGTTGGTAGTAGGGAGTCCTGAGGTGCGATTTATCATTCTGCGGGTCTTCGGCTGAGATTTAAGGGGCCACTCACCAGCACCATCTCATCAAAGAAGATCTCGCGACAAAGAATAAATCACAAATCGCTCGCCTTCCCGAGACGAAAGAGCGCGAAACGCTAGTGTTCGATGACTTGGGCTTGAAGCAGGAGGAGGTCATCGGTGCCTTGGTCTCAGCATGCCGCGTGTACCTGGTTGGACGCGGGGAACATCTGTTGGCGCAGAAAACGTTAGATCTAAACGCAGCTCTGGACACCGAACTGGATGCAGAATTAGCATCAGTCCTAGAAGAAGGGCCAGAGGAGGATCTACCCGAAGGTCTAGACACTTTTGACGACTTGATAGGAAGATAAGGAGTATCAGAACAGCGAGGTCGAGACAGTAACCACACACACCAGTAATTGGCAAGCGTTGGAATGCCGAATGTATGATTTATGCTTGAATCCATAATGATTTTTTGGTAGAGCTGCGTTTCTGGGCGGTGCTGCAACACCCAAGAGGCCGTAAATAAGGGCCTAGCTTTGACTCCCCAAAGCTACAAAGGATATCAACGATCCCAGTTTTCGATATCCAATTCAAAAGGGATACAGAGCGTCAGTTGCGCGTGGCTACATGCGGAATAGTTCGTGCAATACTTCGGGAGACTCCAGTGACATTTATGAGAGGTTGAAGATAGAATACGGAGAGCGCGCACCTGGTGGCGCTCTTCGGAAGAGTGCTCCACTGCTTACCCAACAAAGTCGAGGACTCCAAGGAGGTGACGACGGTGAGAGTCGAGAGGGCCCCAACCCTCTCATCCGCGGCTGTTGCGGCATCACATGAGGCGACCTTCGACCTTCGCCCTTCGCCCTTCATCCTTCCCGCCACACCGTCCCATTCCACTCTCGCAGCGCGCCCATGAAGAGCCGTATCGTCCGCCAACCGGTAACGTCGGAAATCCATCGCTACATGCATATACATCGCTCGCGCAAGTGGTTCCGCATATCTATTCCCGGAAGTGTACAGAAGCGACTCTTGTTTGCATTCCCTCCCCCCTTGCACCCGAACCAGCGCCGACGGAGGCAAAAGTGTCAGCCCGGCGGCTGTGGAAACGGGGAAACGGTAGAGTGACTGGCGTCCGGCTCCAGGTACAAGCCTGCCGCGATGAGGGGTGCAAGGATGACGACAATATGGCTGAGCCCAGCGCAGTGAAGCGCGCCCCGACGGATACCCGAACGAGGTATAAGCACCGAAGTGCAGGACCGCAGGATCGCCCCGCCGTCTCACTCCAACGTCGACGAGCCGTGGAGGATGGGTTTAGCTGCGGCGCGAAGAACTTCAACTCTGCAGGTAGAGGAAGAGATGAAAGAGACAGCACATACTCGCATGGCGCCGTCTCTGAAGACGGAGATCCGTGTGGAAAGCGGGGCGGAATGTCAATGTCCCTAGAAGAGAAACATGCTCCCATTGACGCCGAGACCGAAATCAGCGCTCAGTTGTTGCAAGGATTACAAGGGAAGTACGCACATGCTGTCTCCAATTCATACTGTGCGCCGAGACGTCGTTTGTCGAACCCAGAGCGAAGTCTCAAATTGGAGGAGCGCCAGTGGCACCATCAGCGCACTCCTGGCGCATACCTCTGTCGTTCGCCGCGTGCACTATCGATGAATTGACTCGCGCCGTATCGCTATCGCCACCCCGTCCCTGGTCTCAAACCCTAACAATGCAGAGTCGCACCCACAGGTGACGGCGCGTGCGTCGCTCGCCAAGGGTACCAATCGTGCGTGTCGCACTATGTAGGATGCGAAGGGCTCGCGGTCTAGGACAGCTGCGCCTAAACTACGGCGCGGTGTGTGAAACGGCGGTTTCCTGGCCATCGACGTCGCTTGCTGTGTACCGGGAGGCTGCTAAGCACGTCAGCGAAACGCGATGCGGCGGGACGGAGACGACGGCGTGCCTGCCGTCGGTGCCCCAAGGGCGCTTCATGTGGCGTTTGGAAACATCACACGGATCCCGGGCACCGATGGGGCGATGCAACTTCGGGAACCAGAGGCGGATGAGCGTACGAAGAACCTGAACAGGGCTACGTCAGTAAGAAGGACAGATTTGAAAAGATAAGCCCATACAATCAATTCACGTCCAGGGCAGAGACGGCTCTCGAGGAGATAGACCAGCTCAACCAGTCGCAGAGCCCGCACTACGTCTACCGTCGCGCAATCGCGGGGGGCACAGCAAACCATAACGCCGCTCTTGAGTCTTCGCAGCGTCGAGAAGTTCGGTGCAGGGAACGGTCGAGCGATATCGGCCCGACTGCAAGCCAGCGATGGAGACGATGGAGGCGAAAAGAGGAAGGCTGAGGATGAGGCACACCAATCGCAATGCATCCCGGTCGATCCGCGGGAAGCACGACAAGCGATGGGGAAAGAAGATGCGGATATGCGATTGTCGGGTGGCTGTGCAGCCCCCCTTGCGAAGGAGTGTATATGGGGTCCGAGAAGTCAAAGGGAAGCGGGGTCCGGGGTGACAATTATCGTCAACTTTGAAACGTTGGGGGCCGGAGGCGGAGACGGTAGGAGAGCTCGGAGGTGCAGTTTGCTGGGCGGCCGGCCAGCGAAAAAAAAAGTCGGTATGATAAGATGACTTGGGAGGCGAAGGTCATGGTGGACTCGGTGCCTAGGGCTTCAAGGGAATCGAAGCCTTCTCTTGGGGAGGAAGGAATGCCGCGAGAAGGAATCGATCTTTGGGAAGAAGAAGGAAGACGAACAAGTTAGCTATACGATACTTCTATGCGGAGGGCTCGCGAACCTAGACGTCAGGGGAGGAGCTTGGAGCTTGAAAGGGTCGAGTCGCGGGCCGGGAGTTTGAAGCCTGAGTCCGAGCACTAGCGCGGGGCGCTTGTCTCGACTTGCCGGCCAATGCGCGGCTATCGGGGGCACGGAGGGGATACCGATGGGTAGTCCTGAGCTATACATCGGTCGAGTCCTTCCTGGCGATACGGCTTCCCGGCGCATTGCAGATGGTGAGTCAAATCCAGGAGGTTCCGAGCGAGAAGCGTTCGTCGCGCTCATCATGTCTGAAGATGGGGATCCGGAAGTAGGAGCGGGTCGGTTATCTGCACCGTATGTTGATACCTTCGGAGATGGGTTAGCGACTAGACGGACTATAGGATGACAAAACGAACAAAGAAAAAGAAAAAGAGAAAGGAAAACGAGGGCTGCACAGTGACGCGAGGGGGGGATCGAAATAAAAGTTTGATGGAATGTGGAATGGTGCGTACCATGGAGAAACCCCGAAACTCTTCATCCTGCTCTCGATTTCCACGACTTCGAATGCATTCAATCCGGCGCTCGAAGAGTCGGACCATCAAGACGAGGAGTTGACACAAGGCGCCGTGTGGGGATGAGGTGCGTAGATTCGAGGACGAAGTATACGAAGCCATTGGCGTGCTGGAGAATGGATCGACATCGGCTCGAGATCACTGCAGATTCGAGTAGCAAGGAGATACTGGCTGGGCAAGATACGCAGCCGGTCATATCTGCGGTGCTTCCTCGATCACGCCTTGGGAGCTCTGAGCCTTCAGTTTGAATTTTGGTGAGTCCAGGTGAGTCTTGCACTGTTGTCCGGTTTCCGGGAGATATTTGGGCAATGAGTCAATGCGAAATGGTGAGTCCTGGGGTTTCTTCAGCCATGGGATGTCCGGTGAGTGTTCCGAACGAGCGCCGAGTGACATAGAATCGTCATAGGCACCAGGACCTGCACTGATAGAGCGACGCGCAATTTCGAGTGGTGGTTGTTGGGGAGCAACGGGATGTTGGTCGTGTTTGGCTTCAACGTCCGCGCGCGGATCAGCGTCTACATAAGCGCCCAAGGCGTTTCAAGGGCGTTTGCCACTTCAGCGGTTTTTGCAAATCTGTTCTTGCCTTCTTGCTTCAGAAAACGAAGCAGAAATTTCAACGGAGCTTCACAGAGATCAACGGGGGGGTTTTTTTTTTTTTTTTTTTTTTAGAGACTGCGAACGCGGCAGCATACTTACGCCTGCGGCTGGTAATTATGAAACGTTTGAATTGTGGTCCAGGTCGGAGAGTCGACTCAAATAATATGGGCAGGATCAATATTAATGCTGGGTTTTGCTTACACCTGAACCCTCAGGTCGAGACTCGGCCGGTTATAACTACATATGACGGTGAGGTCGGGACTCGGGAGACGGATCGATTGAACGCCAACCGAAAGACTGGAATGGAGAGCTCAGTCATCAGAGGGTACTCATGCTGAATTGGATGCACACGAGTGACCAAAAGCTGTCGTCCTCTCGCAGTGCCGAGAGGAAATATCTATCTGCATCCGCCTCGGCGCCGGGCATTCTCAATTTGGTTTGCATCTTGAGCCGGACTTTCTGGACACGGAGATGTGAGTCTACAAGGGACCGAGACAGTCATGTTCGAAATATGACAGTAGCGTTTGCGCACCTGCCTGACTCCGAGGGCCAATATTACGTCCAGTGGTGGAGACTGACTTTACTTGGTGGAGGGTAAGAAGATATGGCGGAGGAGAGGGTGGTACGCCTGAAGCAAACAACCATAGAACTTGATGTGGTCGACAAACCGGCCAATCCCCGTCAGGAATCTTGTGGGACAGCTTTTCAGCTTTAGCACAACCGAGTTTGCGAAACATCAAACCCCAGAACTAGAGAATGAAATAAAACTGCGCCTGGAACTGATTCCAAGAAAGCCTCAGGTTAGTCTTTGCTCGTCTATTTGAACAGCTGCCACGAATGGGAGGTATAATTTGACTGCCCACCCTAACATTTCGACGTCTGTGCGTGGCACGGACATTGTCGGGAAGGAAGACTGCGCACCGACAGTGGCACTCCACGACCAGATTCAGTGAGGGTTGCCTGTGTCTGTGGCTACAAGTGGGGTGCCAGGTCGTTATTCTGTAACCACCTTCCCGCTCGCTGGCCTTATCTCCCCACCGTCCGACGCAAAGGAGCCCCAGGGCCACTTGTAACTTACCTGGAAGGCCAACGGCCGCGACGACAGTAGTACACCTTGGATGCCAGTTATGTTCTCTCGGAGTCGGCCCTACAGTGGAAGAATGAAGTGTAGCGCCCTTCCGCAATCTGCGCGATGAGAGTGGAGGGGAAGAGTCGGACCGGAAGACCGCAATAGTGATCCCATCATATATTGATGGATGAGTGCGAACTCCGATGGTACATAAAGTGCTCATCAGATGCCATTCTTCGCTGGTTGACTTCGCAATGAGTTGAAGACATTTTTTTTTTGTTTCCTTCTATGGTCAATTTTTATCAGCTCGGGTGTCCAACTTGAAGCACCTACCATTGGACTGATTTGAGAAGTTCAAAGCACATATCTGGGAATTGAAAAAACGTTCTTACTGTCCGCATCGAAGCAGCATTATTCGAAGCAGCCGAATCGTGCGGGCGTTCTCCGGTGGGTGTTACAGCAAAGAGCAGAGTCCCTCTGGACAGCAACGAAGTTGTTAGCGAATTGGTTGAATACCATTCAACGCCGACACCAGTCCGCATCCTGTGCGCATTGCTGTTGATAATACGGCGCTCCAAGAATCTTCTTTATTCCTTGTCGCCGTGATCTATTATGTATAATTCGAACGAGATCACAAATGGTCGGAATCTTGAGCAGAGTGGGAGTAGAAGAGCAGTTTCCGCGCTTACCATGCTCCGTGTTCTGAGCTATCGCACATCTAGTAATAACCTTGAATTTTGCCAGGGTCGGGACGTGCATCTCACGCGCTTGACACTTCCAAAGCTTAATGTGCTATCCATCAGCCGCAGGGTGATAGGGTCGGCATTCAAAATTCAGACCCACATAAAAAGATTCACGCGCATATATGCCTTCTTCCCTCCCTCCTGGGTCTTCTTGCGCGCATTACTCCCCAGCAATATTTAAAACGACCGATCTAAGCAAGCCACCGATGGACCGTCCCCCATCGGCAAATTTAAAGTATGCACAGACTCGTCTCCTTCCTCGTCGGATCAACGTCTCACGGGATGAATAGCGTCCAAAAAGACTCCACGGCCACCAGAGGACGAGGCCGAATTCTTGGTGAAAGCGAGCCCGTAGGCCATTTTCCTGGTCGCACGCCTCCACACTGGCAGACCCCGACCGCGACCACACAGTGTGTTTCCCCCGAGGCCTTCGCCACTCAGGGCTATTCGGAAAATTTTATCGACGGACTGTATCACCATCGTTGGGACGAGAGGGACGGCAAAAGCGCGGTCAGCTGCCCTTGTCCTTTTTTCACATTCGGGCTGATGTCGACCCCAGCCGTCGAGGTCGACGATGGGAAAACGGATGAAAGGAATGCTCTCGAGGTTACGCGACCGCTTTCGCGTTTGAATAAAAACGAAACGTAGTTGTGCTATACTATATCGTGCTACGAGACATTCGTTTGTACAGATATTTTTCTTAGCTGTACGTATGGAGAGTCGACTATAATTTCAACGTGTTCCGCGAAGTATCATCACTGCCTGGTCGTCGAGCATTTAAAACGATATATTGCACTCCGAACCCAGCTGTAGGCGATGACGGCGGAGCGCCGTCCAGCGGCGGCAAAGCGGCGGTGCCCGAGGTCCACAGCGCATCACGACCGCGGCGCAGGGTTGCCATCCTCCGTGCGGGCGTGGTACGCCTACGGGTGCGGTTGCGGGCGACTGCAGTGATGTACCGTCCCGTGGTGGTGCGGCGCGAGGTCGCCACAGCGCATCCCGACCGCGGCGCAGGGTTAACATCCTCCGCGTGGGCGCGGCGCGGCTGTGGGGGCGGCTGAGCGACTGCAGTGATGTAGCAGTTGCCGCCCGACAAACAAGTCGACGGTCGGCAGGGAACTGTGCGCGTCGGCAGTGCAGCGATTGCCGTTCCTGGGGGTACCGGTATTGGCGGGCGTCGGCCGTCAGGCGACCTCGGGGACTAATGACCCGCATGGAAGGCAAGCATTCAACGAGGCCCCATAGTCAGAATGTATGAGTACGGTGGAACGCACAGAGTGCACAGAACGCACCTGACGCAATCGTGTGGGCTTGCAGCTGTACCAACAGGCGGCGTCCGATGCGAGCTTGTGGCGTGTACCGATGGAATTCGTGACGGCGGTAGGTTCCACTCTGTGTGTGGTTATGGACAGGGAGTGGAGAGTCATGGCGCTCGACCTGGAAAAAGGCATAGCCCTTAGGCGGTGTCAGCATCAGTATTGGGAAAAGCCGAATAACAAACGAGAAGGGTCGTTGAGGTGAGTCGCGTGGCGGATGATGCCTTCGGCCGTGAAGCCCAGTGTTTGGGACTTCTTGAGTCCAGGACTGCGGCGAAGTGCGCGTCAGTCAAAAGCTGCAAGGCACGGTGCCGTCCGGGACCAAGGCTTACTGAGCTGCAGACCGGTACGGGGTGGCCAGCAATTCCGTGTAGGGGATAACCCGCTGGCCGACTGAGGAGCCCAGTCAATTTTCTCCTGGCTTCGACCAAAAAGCATTGCTGACCATTAACATAAACATCGAGCGGGCTGTTAACGTACATGGTGCATTCTGCATGGAGGCTTTTATCCAGGAATTAGGGAAGAAGATAGGCCTGAGAATCAGGACTTGCCAACCGTCTGAGATGCGTGAATAAAAAGGCGCTGGAAGCAACTTCGACATCTCAAAATGGCGAACGAAGATTGACTGTGGGATACATACTCACCGGCGGTGGTCGGCACCTGTCTCACACGTGTGCCTGCCAGAAGATTCTGCGCCGATGTTAGACCAGAATTTCGGCGGAGGACGGTTTTCTGGCTTGGGTGGTGATGGTAGAAGTATAAACAGCGGCCGTGAGAAACACAAAATAAGGGCAAAGGGTCTCCGGATGGGGATATCGAGGAGTCCTCAGTTTCTCGAGCACTCAAGGACTCACGGACGACGTCTGTAGAGGTTTCCAGCCGCGGAGAAAGAATCCAATTATAATTATCGATGGACAATGGTTGGAAGTTGCGGAATGTTCCAATGTTTGCTTATAACCTCTCACGACTTGCTCACGACACGCATATAAGCTCGGCACACACTCCCCAAAAAACTTCCCTCCGTGTTGCCGTTCATCTACCAGTGCCTCCGTATCAGTCTCAATCGGAAAGAAAAGTCCTGCTGTATGTTTGAAATATGTTCCCCCTTCGCATTGTTTTGCCTAATCGGTATTTTGTCTCCCGTTCTAGACGAAAAGCATGGAAAAAGTATTAAACGAGCAGGGCCTCGCCATTCTATACGAGTTCGTACGTCTGCTCCCGAATATTTGATGGTCTCCCTTCCCCTTGAGTTGACAGTCTTTTTTTTTTCAGCCATGCATCTCTTGTGGCCGAACATACTCTTCTATTGACCTCGACGACGAGCTCGTGTGCCAGCAGTGCGCTCAGGCCCAGTGTGCAGCCAACTTGTCGGACCAAATGCGCATATCGGATGGAATGCCAGTGGACGTCGAAACGGACTCTGATTTTTCTAGCTGCTACGATGGCGGAGAGAGCGACGGCAGCCACACCGACTCCGACTCAGAGCCGGAGCTGGACATTAGCTATGGCGAAGTCCAAGCGCTAGGGCTCGAGGAAGCCGTGTGCGCGCTGTTCACCCAATTATACGCCCAAGCCCACGAAATCATTCGGGCGGCGCCGGACGACGAGGAGCTGGGCAGGGCCTTGGCCCTGCTGTACCTTGTCATAGGATTGGAATGGCAATTTCACAAGAGCGGTTGAGGACTCGGATGTCTGCGTTCCGACTTTGTATCCTTTGGTGAGCGCATGGCGACGTCCTTCCTCTTTTCATGCCATCTAAAGTGTATGGTCGTAGCACCGGTCCTCCTCCTCCACGTAGCCACAGTCAATCATTCACGAAAATCCCCGTGCGATACGTGTCGATACCCCAAAATCACGTCTTCTCTACGGGATTAGCTACCTGTATACGCAGTGTCCAATGACAATCTGATGGTATTCAAATAATTATAAGGAGCACCAGGGACGGGATGCACCTGCGATGGACGAGCGTTAGTGGTACGGACAAGACGAGACAAACAAAATCCACCATAGCAATAAAAGTAATGACAAAGACCGCAATAGACTCCAGACAGGACCACCACCCTCTGCCCTGTGGTGAAATACCGACGACACGTACGGTGCCACGTGCGCTGCCCTGCAAGACGAGCATCAGACTCATTCTGCAGACATAAGAACACTGACATACCCCAGAGCCGGTGATGGTGAGGTTAATCGCCAGGTCGAGTCCGGTGCAGTACTTCGTGACCTTGACGATGGGGTCATCAAAGCCGGCGAGGTCAATGAGGTCCTCGAAGTCCTTGGTATACCAGAAGACGTCCCGGCTGCCCATGTGGTAGGCGCGTGACTCGAGCTTGATCAGGGCATGGTCCTGCTCGTTCTCCAGGTCGAGCATCGATGCGGATATCCGTGCTAGGAACACCGTGGTAAGCTGCGAGGAGCGATATTGGCAAGAATGGCAACGTAATTCACAAAAAAAAGTCTCTTCAAAGCGTGGGAACTTCGAGAAGGTTCCATTGGCGCCCGCGTCTAAGCGTATATGCAGGAAAACTCGTCAATGGCCCACCACAGCACAAGCAGAAGCTGCTCACGCATCATTTGGATGCATGCCTTGAAGACCGTCCAACCATCGAGCCTACTGGCACACCGAGGACTACGGATAGTATCGAAGGAGCAGATACAGGGCTGCGAGGTGTACGGCGCCGACCGAAGCTCCCAATAATGCGAGGGAGGAAACAATGCAGCTCTTGAGCAGGCCCGCTGAGAAAGGAGGGTCAGATACACGTCGGAGAGGATAAGTGAAACAGACGTATTTTCACCGGTACTGCCATCACTCCAAGCTGGAGCTGGTTGACGGAATGACATAGAGGTGCCAGTGCTCGCACCCGCAGAGGAACGGGGGCGTCCGTAGGGGATCTGAAAAGCAGGTCAAGCACACATCCGATGGCCTTGAAGGAAACGCACGACGTTGTCGAATATTCGGGGCGTGGGAACTTGAGGGTGGCGTCGTAGCCTATACACCGCGCGTCAATGACACGCCGCAGCACAACAAAAAGGCTACTCACCCGACGTTCGATACAGCGACGAGCACTACCTGCCAGCGAGCCAAGTGCGACGATGTCGGCGAAAGAAGGCCAGATCCCCATTCTGAGAGCGTTGTGGCGTTGAGCAGTATGAACGTTATTCAGGACCGACCCGCTCTGCCCATCCTGCGGGGAGGCAAACGTCGCTAATGAGGCTGCATGGTAAGGTCGGCTGCGAAAGATCATCAGATATCATACGATAGGAGGGCATGTAAACTGATCTATTTCCGCTGTATGACCACGAACCAGCTGGATCCGCAGGGACTGACGGATGTTGGTGCGGGCGCTCTATGTCCCGCAGAGGAGCGGGGGGTGAGTCCCCACTCGATGTGGGATCTGGAAAGTCAGTTAAGTACACATTGGCCTTTGCCGCTAAAAAGGAAACGCACCAGTTTCCCCAGCGAAAGCGACACACCAAGTAGACGTAGCGGTAGCCGAGACGACCTTGATGTGGTCGAGAAGGGTGAAGCGCGGGCACGCCCTCGTCATCCTGTAGGTACAAGAATGACTCAGCAGCGTCGCACGGTTTTACTGTAATGGAAAATAAGTACGCACCCAGTTGATACTATTTCGAAGCAACACACCGTCCATATACCACTGGTAAGGGGTAGTGGAAGCTCTGCAGCGCTGGCGAGCCTCCTGTACTGGACTGGGCGCCGGAGATCCGCCAGCGATCGCGACGAGCGCCGCCAGGAGGTGCCGACAGCAAGGTCAATCTGGACTGCAAGCTGGTTGCGACCCATGGAATAATCTCCGCATACGGACTGCGACGACGGAGGTAACTGGAGGTAAGCACGCATATGTCAAGTGGATGTGGAGACGGACCAGGCATAGCTAGTAAGGTGAGTCGACGGCGTCGTCCCGGCGAGCGCTTCACGCGGAGGGGAGGCCTGCGCTCGCGGTATATCTGAGAAGAAGGATGAGACCACATTTGCTTAGAATCATAGGACACGTACCGCGTTTACCACCAAGTCCACGTCACAGTGGCGCGGCGGATTCAAGGGTATCGAGTTCCTCCAGCACGAGCCGCAGCCAAGACCGCGCCTGATTCCTAGTCAGGGGTCCGAAATCTGCAAAAAATATTAGGGCAAGAAAACAAGAGGTGGCATTTGAATTTGACGTACGCATCGGCGCCAAAGCGCTTGTACTGCATCGGCGCTAAAGCGCTTGTACTATCACTCTTTCCGACTGCATATTGTCCGACGGGCATTGGGGGCATAGGTTCTTCTGCCCTCGGTGGAGAAGCTACGAAAATTGGAGGTAAGATCAGTGAATCATTCGAGTCAGGGAGCCTCACGCACCAGTGGAAACAGCAGGACTTCCGGTCGACGCGGAGAGGAAGGATGAAGTCGGTGTAATGGGCGATTGGTTGGAGAGGATATTGCTCGGTGGCCCAAAGTACTCTGGATACGGCTGGGTACCACTGCCATCGCAGAAGTCCGGTATACGGATGACACCCGGGCTGCTCGAGGACACACAAATAGGCTCGGAGGATGACTCGAGCAGGCCGGTGTAGGAGCGCGCTCGATTGGGGGTGGAAATGACAGATTCGCGCAATCAAGGGGTAGACCAAGGAGAAAAAAAGTCTCGTCCACGGAGCCGCCCGGGGTAACCATCGGAAGAAGTGTGAACATGCGTGGAGGCGTACGCAATGTAGTCGTGGGACAACACTGAAAAGGGCGGGAAATCTCTGGCATGACTCTGGGAATTAGAAGCACGGCGGTGTTGCGGACAATGCTGTGGAATTGTCCGCCGCTCCCGTGGATGTCGGCAACCCAAGTATAAGTCCACAGCAAGAAGACATGGCCCACAGCGGGAAGAGTTGGCCGGGAGAAGCGGTTAAGCGAGTGCTGTTATTAATTAACAAAATGGAAGCCGTTTTGATATTGGACATACCCGTCGCCGGTGCAGGCATTGTTTTGTGGACGTGAGAATGTGTGCGGTGAGAACATCTTTTCTGCACATCAAGGAGAAGCCGAACGCGCTGAGCGTGGCATGCAGAATATGAAATTCGGACACGCCACGGGCGCATCAAGCGGTGATAGCACGAACCCATACACGAAGAACAGGTTGGACCAAAGTTGACCCAGAGTGCAGGCCGGGCAGTGAATCCATCTGAACCGCACTGGCATAGACGTTCCTGTCGAACCGCCAACGCGTCCGGGAACAGCCAAAGATAGCTTTTGCCAAATCGCACCAACAGAGGGGAGACTATCACTGAAATAAACCGTGTTTCGGTCCCGCACACACGACCATCACGGGACATTTTGACACAACGATCACGGCGCAAAGCAACACGACAAGAAGAAGCTGCGAGAACCACAGTCTGGTGAAGTCTCGAGGACAGAAAGAGGACTGAGCGCCTCGACGCTGCCGTCTGCGGCACATGGTGGCTGATATGAATTATGAGAGGGTCGAGCGGTACACATGGAATCCTCACGTCATGGAATTCTCGTTGCAAGAGATAAGCGCCGGGCCACGGCATTGTAACGTCGACACAAAATTTAGCACGCTTCTCCACAGCGGACTGCGAGGGGGAAACCACCACCGAGGGGAAGCGCTTTCGGCCGACATCTGAAACGTGCATATCAGTGTATGCTCCGATGCAAGGTGCGACGTCAAAAACGCACAGCTCCCAACTGGTAGCGCAGCCCCAACCAAGCATGTCGACATCTGTGAGTCGGTCAGCAAGCGGTACATGCGAAGAGGGGAGTGAGCAAGGATGGAATGGGGGGTGAGGGAAGGGACGACACAAGGTGGAAGGGTGAAGACTGAGCAGAGTGAATGATAGTACACGAAAGAAGGAACGAGAACAGATAAACAAATGAAAAATGCACCAAGCCCGCATCGGATGGCTCGCGCCGTGGCTCGTGTTCGTGCTTTAGCAGGCCTTGTACTCCTTGGTTCCACTGCAAACTTGGGGCAATCGTGCGCCGGTTGTTGCCTGTATCTCTGAGCGACATGAACAGGCGATCTGAGGCAGATGAAGGTACACACCGCGAAATTCACCACGGGTCGCCAGTGCACCAGGCATTTCCACCAAATCCCTAACGCGGAATGCCGATGGGCATGTGGACACTGAAGCCAGGCGCCTATACGGTGTGTCTAGGTCGATGTCGATATCGTGAGGTGCGGCGGTGGCTGGGTGGAAGTGAGTTCGTCGAGTGTGCCACTTGCCACCGGGCCGACAGGAATCCAGAGATATGGCGAATATAAGGGAAGAAACACGGGGGGAACAAGGAGGAAGCAAATAGAGAGGTATCCCGGAGGGTACGCAGGACGGAAGTGTACACGACAGGGAGAAAAGGCGAAAAGGGCGAAGATGACGTGGCAACAGAGCGGATGTCGATATCATGGGGAGAATGCGGAAATGGGAAAGGCAGTGGGATATGTAAGGGCAATGAAGTACAAATGGCGCAAGAAATGCGGAACGCAAGAGAAGGCGAGGACAAGGAAGTGTAAGGTACACGTAGGGCGGGAAAAACGAAGATGTAAGAGGAAGAAAAGGTAGATACGAACAGTGCGGGGAGCAGTCGAGAGGTGGGGAACCAACAATCCCGTGGGTACTGTACTGTAACCACTGTGGTACGACGAAACAAGACAGTCGTGAGGTCGCGTGACGGCCGTGGACCAGTGGACGTACCCATCAGCACCAATATACGCATTTTCCGCAAGGCGCGACATAAGACCTTCGGCTGGGACTCTTACTCGACCGCGTGAAACTGGGGGCGCACGGGTTGGGTATACGTAGCGCTCCGGACCATTTAGCTTCAGCACCCAGGTCTCAGGGTAGGAAGGCCGGTGTGCTATGTCCAAATCTTATCCAAATCCGAATGTAGGCTGTGATACCGGCCAAAGATTAGCGAAACGGAAAGACAAAGAAGGACGGTGCTGTCACCTTGCGGACACCGGACGAGCGGTCGGAATCGAGGTCGTATAGGGTGTCGACTGGTGACCGGGCCGATCCGAAGGCTGAGATCACGCCGAAGGTCGGGAGAAAGACGGCGGGGGAACGAGGAAAAAGCCAATAGGGAGGTATCCCGGAGGATCCGAAGGGATGAAGTGTACACGAGGGGAAGAAAAGGTAGAAGGAGTGGAAACGAGGTGGCTATAAGGTGGATATGTGCAAGGACGGGATTGTGCGGCAAGTGCTAGGTCAAGGCGGTGCGGTATATGCAGAGGACGAGACAGTAACACAAGGAGTAAAGTACGGGTCGTGAAATAATTGCGGGGGGAGGCAGGGCGAGGTACAGGCAAAGCATACAGAAGGCGAAAAAGGATGGAAGGTGACATATGTATAGACTATAATGGAACAGTGGTAGGTGAGGGGGCGACTAGGAATACCACGATCCGATGGTACGACTGAAGAAGATGGTTATTTCCACGTGGCGTCCCGAAGACCAGAGGACATACCCGATTTCAGCTCATATACATTGTTCTTGTCCAGGGCGCGTGCACACGAACTCGCACTCGGGCTTCTATTCGAGAACGCAAGTCGCGCAGAAAAGGTCGATGCACGGAGCGATAGTGTGTTACGCCGGGTTTGGGTTTGGGTTTGGGTTTGGCGGTAAGATACCCAAAGTGTGCAGATTCGAGCCCCATTCGAGCCGGTATTTTTTCCACATATGCCTTGGGACCAAAATAAGATGTGGCTCCGCGAAAAACAGCTAAGACCAACCAATAGAGGCCGGACATCTCGCTACGTCTCCGGATTTGTACTGGGAACAACGAGACGACGACGCTCCTGAACTGCGGAGGGAAAAATTCAAGGACATAACTCTGCAAACGTCATGAGCTAGGATTTGTTCTCGGACCCACATGCTGGCAGGATGAAAAACCTGGAACGGTTTTACGCACCTCTGTCGCCATCCAGAAACCCTAACCCTAATTTCACGACAATGTCCCCAGCGTCGGGCACCACAGAGCAGCGAGTTCTTGGCCAGATAATCTACCGCGCAGAAAGGCATCCGGGAGCCCAACTTTGGCCACCAAAGCGCCAGTGAACGCGGGGCGATAGTCGCAATCGCCGTACTGGCGAGGTAACACTTGCCATGGTCTTGATTTGGACCGCGGATGCCGGTAGAAAACCTGTAGGAAGGTAGCTCTACGTCAACCAGCCATGACCGTCCCTTTCACGTCGTTGAGGACGGAGGCATCGAAGAGGCGACGATGAGTGTGGACCTGTGAGACCTCAGCACCTGTGCCAACCGGTAATCCTCGTTGTAGAAGGAGCGCACCCTATCCCATGGCACTCGAGAAGAAATCGGCGGATGCCAAAGGCGTGAATCGGCCAGCTAAGGGTGCAAGATGGCCTGGTGGGGACCACTGATGGGATCATTGCGTGTGCTGTTTGCCTGCGGCGTCCAGTCGGCAGAGGCGGCGTTACATCAACGTTACATTCTCAGTTGCACCGTGCATGTTGTAACTGTGGAATTATGCCCATTAGTGGTATTCACAGTAGCCATTTTTCGGCTCCTTTTTGCTTCCTTTTTCTCCCCTTTTTGCAAGTTCTCTGCCATTCAAGCAAAAAGTGAGGAAAAGAGGAGCAAAAAATGGGCTACTGTGAACAATCAAGCATCAGATTTTCGACAAAAGGGAACAAAAAGGAGAACATGTGTGTTCATAATTACTTCCTGGAAAATATGTGGTCAGAAGGGGTATTCCACTGCATTGCATGTGTATATTCCATCAACAACCAGGCGGAACGATCCTTTCAGTCCAAAGTTGAGAAAATAAGAGGGATCAAAAAAAGGGCAGCTCATGGTCTCCATTTTTCGAAAAGGGCCCTTTTGCGTTCTCTTTTCTTGTTCCTTATTTACTCACTCTTTCAAAAAGGGAGGGAAAAGGGAGTGGAAAAGGACGCAAAAAGGAGCCAAAAAATGGCCACTGTGAACACCACTATTGATTGTCTCCGGCTGTCCCGCGCATCCTTCAGCTCTGGGGCTGAGCCAAGTTGAAGGGTTCAATTTAATCCGATACTAGTTAAAATCCACTGCGATCTCTTCATAATTCGTGCCCGTACAGTATTTCGCCCCTCTGCTTTCACAGACCCGGATTTGCCCCATATGCAATGAGGAGCTTCTCGACCGCTGGCTTCCGAGCAGCAGATGCAGCTTGCAACGCACTGCCAAATTCGCCGCCTTCAAAAAACAATGTCAACATTATCTTCTTCAGCCAGTATATCGCCTTCACCTCGAGCATTTACGTTCGCCCCTTTCTCAACAAGCATTTGTACAATTTCCAGATGCCCACCGTACGCCGCAGCCTGGAGGGTCATTCCGTATTCGCCGCCTGCAGGTTTCATTATCGGCATATTCGATGCGGTTTTAAGATATAGAGCGTACCTTGGGCATTTGGGTCTGCGCCGGCCGCAAGAAGCATCCTCACTGTTTCTATATGGCCCGACTCCGAGGCCGCCTGGAGTGGATACCCATACCTACCGGCTGGAGGAAATTTAGCGAGATACACTGAGAATGGACTGATAGTATCCTTACCTTGGATGTTTGGGTTCGCTCCCCTCTCCAGAAGAAATTCGACGACTTTGTGATGTCCGGAGTCCGAGGCTGCCTCGAGTGCCGTTCCGTACCTACCACCTTCCGATATTGTTCGATTAGAGTGTCTCGTAATCTCACTGAAACACACCTTGACCGTTAACATCCGCACCGTTCTCAATGAGAATTTGAACGATATCCAGATGCCCCGAATCCGAAGCTGCTTGCAGTGGCGTCCCGTACCTGCCACCTGAAAAGAATCATCTCAATGGAACTTCATACCGAACGGCCGATATGTTTACCTTGTATGTTTGGGTCTGCCCCACAGTCAAGAAGGAATTTGACGATGTCCAAATGTCCCGAGTCTGAACCTGCCTGAAGCGGCGTTCCGAACTCTTCGCCTTGTATCATAAAGTGTGAGGATAATATTTAATGATAGGATATCCACGAAGGGCTTACTCTGGCTATTTAAATCTGCCCCGTTTTCTACAAGGAGCTGGACAATCTCCAAATGTCCTGAGTCTGATGCAACGTGGAGCGCGGTGGCGGACTCCTCATCCACTATCCCATGTATATCATGTTATTCTTATGTTGAGATTTTCCCCGCGCGAGAAAAAAAACGCACCTCGACAATTCACCTCGGCCCCCTTCTCAACAAGCAGTCGGACGATCTCCAGATGTCCGGAGTCCGATGCTGCGTGCAGGGCCGTGTCGTACTCCCCGCCTGGTAATTTTGAGGGCTAAGGATGACTTCAAACGGAAAACCCCAACCTTGACTGTTCAGCGCGGCGCCGTCGATGAGAAGTTGGACGATTTCCAGATGTCCCCTGGCCGACGCAGCTTGGAGTGCGGTGTCATATTGCCCACCTTGAAATGACTCAAATGAAAGCTCGTGAAATTGGTATCAGTCTTACTTTGAGCATTGACGTCGGCCCCCGCAGAAATCAGTTGGTGCACAATCTGGAGATGCCCCGAATACGAGGCGGCCTGAAGGGCCGTCCCGTACTCGCCATCTTGCAATAAAGACGTGCTTGTCAGCCACACATACTCGATCGCAAGCCGCACATACCTTGAGCGTTGAGATCTGCTCCCAGTTCAATAAAGAGTCCTACGATTCCCTCATGGCCCGCGAACGACGCTGCTTGGAGTGCAGTGCCATGCCGGCCGCCTTAATGTGTGATGGTCAGTTGCCCATCTCTCATCCGCGACCATGCCTTACCTGGAGCATTAATATCCGATCCTGCCTCAAGGAGAAATTTGACAAGTGGGTGATGTCCTTCGCGCGAGGCTATCTGAAGTGCGGTCCCGGATCCCTGTCCTGAGCGCGAGTCAATGACACGGAATAAAAAAGTTACGCGATTAATTACCTCGAGCGTTCACGTCCGCTCCGTTGGCAACAAGAAACTGCGCGACCTCCAGATTTCCCGAATATGACACCGCTTGGAGCGCAGTCTCATACTTGTCATCCGCACAGGATGCAATACCTTCAAACGATGAAAGTCAGGTGAGTGTCGAGATATGCGAGGAAAGTCCAGACATCGGCCATTCACATCCACTCCATGCTTAAAAAGCAGCTGGACGATCTTGAGTTTGCCCAAGTACGCCGCGATTTGGAGCGCAGTTCCGTACTCGCCGTCTGCAGGTGGATATTTAGCGGAGCATCTGAAAAGAGGGAAGAGAGCATCACCTTGTAAGTTCGGATTTATTCCCGTTTCCAGAAGTAGTTTCACGACTGTAAATTTCCCAGCGGTTATCGTCCTGTGCAATAAATTGATGTCCTCGCCGGCTGTAAAGCTAATAGTGTCAATGCTTCTTTGACTTTGGACGAGTCCCACCTGTGATCATCGGATCTGCTCCATTTTCGAGGAGAAATTGAGCGAGCTCCCAGCGCACCGGGTCCAATACTGAGGCCTGGAACGCGGTGCCGTGCACACCGCCTTAGGGAAAGAGTGGGCTTGATGGAGACGGCAGGCTCGATGCGGCATACCTTGGATGTTAGGGTCTGCCCCTCGTTGGATAAGCAATTTGGTTATGTCCAACGATTTGTGATGGGCCGCTGCTTGGAGCGCCGTTCCATACTCGCCGTCTTCGCATAAAGTGTCAGTGACACCTCTCGTAAGCGAATTAAATCTCACCTTGGGCATTTGGGTCAGCACCGTTTCCGAGAAGAAGTTTGGCAATCTCAAGATGTCCGAACCGGGACGCCACTTGGAGCGCCGCCCCGTGCGTTCCGCCTGAGGCTTCGCGTGAGATCTCTCTCTCACAATCCATGCACACTGACCTTGCGCATTTACCTTTGCCCCTCTTTCCACAAGTAGCCGGGCAATTCCTAGATTTCCCGAACTCGACGCTGCTTGAAGCGCCGTAGCATTTTCGCCTCCTGTAAACAGTAGGCTCGTGATGTTTGTGAGTAGCCAACCATTTTCAAACGCACCATGGATTTCAGTATTCGGATCTGCCCCCTTCTTTAGAAGCAGCTGGACCATTTTCAGGTTTCCGGAGTGCGATGCGATTTGTAGGGGTGTCCCGAACTCGCCGGCTTTTGCAAGGTTAGCGACAAGGTCTGGAAAGTAGCAGATGGGTACCTATATTCGGCGAGAACCCCTTCTCAAGAAGCAGCTTAACGACCTCAATTTCTCCCTGGATTGACGCACGGAGGAGTATGCTTGGGTCATTGCCCACTGTTCAACGTTACACCAGTTTCACCAAGAAATGGGGATTCATGCCTACCTGTGCTTTTGGGATGACAGAGGAGTAATCTGACAACGTCCCATCGTTCCGGTGGCAGAAGGGATGCCTGCAGCGCCGTCCCGTGAACGCCCCCTAGAGATTGAGTTAATGTAGCTGAATAGGTATCAGGGCCAAGATATTTGCCCCGAATATTTGGGTCTGCTCCCCTTTCGAGGAGCAGTCTAACAATGTTCAAGCTTTGTCGTGCCCCGGCTTGCAGGGCGGTCTCGTATTTTCCACCTTCAAAAAGGATCAGAGGACACCTCCTCAACATCCACGGCGCTCTCACCTCGGATATTGGGCATCGCACCGTAATCCAGGAGCAGCACAACCAGTTGCTCGTCCGGCCGGAACGATGCCAGTTGCAATACGGTGGCGAAATTTGCGTCTGAAATTTAAACGGAGGATTCGATAGAGAGGATAGGGAGTGAGCCCACCTTCAACTATCGCGTTGACATCCGCCCCGTTTTTCACGAGGGCCTGGATTGTCTCCGAGCTTGCCTCCTCCTTGATCGCATTCCGTAGCAATCCAGTGTGCTCTTTTCTGCGTCTTTTCTCATGACGAGAGAGAATCGTTTCGATCAGATCCCGCATGGGAAGCACGAGTAACAAAATGGCCAGAATTTGCCCGAAAGTCCACACAGATTCGCCGAGACTTTGCAGGCCTTGGTTCCGTCGAAGCGTAAGTTCGATGTCGATTATGAATATCACATTAATGGCGAAGAGAAAAGCCATGCCCACAACTGTCGGAACGATGCTGGAATCCATACGGCGGAGATGTGCATTCTGCCGCCTGTGCCAAGTCTGGTAGCTGAGGAAGAGACCCAGGAACAGACCCATCGGGAGGATCAAATTGAGGCCAGGGACGAGGAAGAGAGAATAAATGGCGATCGACGCGGTGTGCAGTTGGGTGGATGCGAGAGGAATTGGTTGTCCCAGAATCATGGTGGAGACTGGGCAAGTTTCTGCATCCCCAAACAAGGCTGGGTGACTCCAGAGCCAAATCCCCAGACTCGACATGAGGGACAGATGAAGAGATCCGAGAACAAGCACTATCTTCCGGAAGATACGCCTCATTGGCGAAGTCCAATGAACATCCTTCACTGGACTATAATCTGTAATCGATTTAAGAGGCTTGCTCTTACACGCTGTGAAGGTGTTACCGTGTCGTTCCTTGGCATGGGGGGCGGGCTTGTCGAGTGTCAGAGAGAATGGCTGCGAGTTGTCGTCGGAGGGGCTTGCCCAAATGTGGTCCTGAATATGTTTGATCCACGCCGAGAGACTGTCAATCCGTCCTTCTTCGGCAAGACTCTTGCGCTGGACGTAGAGCAAAAAATACGTGAAGGTGTTCGTGTTGTTCATCCAGCTGAGGTTTAGCACTATGCTGGTGTGAAAGCTGGATAGTCCCGCGGTGCGCGCGTCGACTATGGCTGTGATCAAGATGGCAAAAGCGGTGATGAGGATTGTCGTAGATTGCGTCTCTACTGAGTCCAATTCGGCGTCGGAGATTTTTCTGTCCCAGAGCGCCCATATTGCCGGCAGAAAGCTGAGTAGATTCTGGATGTAGATGGCCGCACGTACACCAATTCCGGAAATATCTGGATCCGCTGGAATGCATATCGAGGAGCTCATCGAGCAGGAGGGACTGCGTAGACGCGAGGAGCAAGACGTTAGTCGCCAGCGCACTAGTCAGACACGTGTGACCTAAGCAAGCGTTTAGTTTACGTCGTGGCAGCTTGGTAAGGACAAGGTAAGGATCGTCCAAGTGTATGAAGCCTGATATGGACAGTTGAATCAGCTAGCTTCTCAAGTCATTATTGGTTTGATGCTTTGGAGTCCTTCGCAGTTGGTGCTGGACGCCGCCGCGGCGCGGCGTCACTTTTCTCTACACGTCAAGCTTTACAAGGGGAGTCCAAAATCCAAGACCGTAAACGAGTCGCAGAAGGGTCGGTAATGCTCTGGATGCTAGATTCTCGATTGATACTAATCAGGTTTGGATCGAGAAGACAGCAGGATCCCTGCATGAGGAAAGATGGTACGAAAGCAAGCGCCATAATGCCATTCGGCCCGCTTTTCCGGAGGTCAAACAACGACACACTTGACCAAATATCAACTTTTCGCCTTCCGTTTCGGTTTTACTGCAACAACTCTCAGTAGCGGTCAAATTGCGAAGCAGGTACAACCAGACTGCACTGCCGTCATGCCGGTCCAACACGGCCCATGCCGATGTCCAGCCGCAGGATGCCAGTGCCAATCATCACATTGATCATCGGCATTGAATGATCCGCCACTCGGCGTTGCGGCGAGAACACTATGAACCGGATTTCCGCTGGCACTTGGGAATGTGTGGCATGGGAAAAGGCAGATGCTCAGGAAACGGACACTATTATCATTGTACAGCAGGTTATCAGTAATATGTCTGGAGAAATCTGTGACCTCCTTGGATGTTCTGGGTGCAACTTCAGACCGAGTCGAATCTTATGGCATGGGTTACCCCGCCGTCGACCGGAGTGGAAGGGCCCGGGAATTTGTCCTCCACCGGACTTTCAGTGCTAGTACCTCGCAAATTGTCCGGGACTTGACTTGGTTGGGATTTGTTATTGAACGTCTCACTTCGTGGCGAGAAGCGTATACTTCGACTGGGCTGAACACGGAACAAAGGAATGAATTTCCAGTCGACTTGGGCAGCAATACCAACATACCGTCATTTCGTGAACATGCGAGGAATTGGCGTCGCGGAGAACGGACCGGGAGTTGAGACTGAATCCAATTGGTGAGGCTAAAGTGGTAACCATTTTCGAAGGCTTACTTGGCCAGAAGTGCATTCGAGAAGACTGGCAATATTATCAGATGATGGGTGATGCCAGTTGGCGACGCGAGACTCACTTTTGGGCTGAACCAACAGTATCCCGAGCCATATGACTAGTCAGGGGTGAATACCGTGGCGATGAAGTGCACCAGAACCCACAATTTTTCTCGCCCATGGTCAGAAACTGAGAAAGATTAGTCTCGCCTTTGAACGCAATCCTACAGAAAGGCTTACGCAGATCATGATGGTTACAGTGGTGAATCTAGAACAACAAGTCAGTCGCGGCTCTTGCCCACAAACTTCTTAGATACGTTGTGACAACACATGTCTCTGTTCAAGTTCTTCTTCAGGGGACGAACATCCCGTTAGAGGCTAACTACTCACCCACGGACCACATGATGAGCTTGTCCATGACCGCCAGCGTCCTGAAGTAATTAATTAGACAGGTCACCTGAGATTGGAGGATGGAAATTCGCGGACCTTTGATACACGTTGGAACGGCGCTGTGCAAGCTGATAGACCAGAATGGCCGACATCATGACGTCCGTGATAGCACAGGAAATCAGATCGAAGAGAATGAGGGATTTCCAGGTATTCATAAAGCTGAAAATGTCGGACATCCTCAGCGCGGCCACGCCTGAGACGATAAACGCCGCAAATCGGACAAGTAGAATGAACATCGCAAGAGCAGGGAGGTAGTATGTTTTTTGAATAAATTTTGCGATGCGATGGGTGAAGAAGAGTTGAACTATAAATGAAGGTTGGCAATCTCACGCTTGGCACGAAGTCATCATACGCACCAATGATTACGGTGGCACCATGGAGGATAACCGTTGTATCAAGCGAGAGAGGGAACCGAAGCAGAGAGGCGGGATTGCCGTAGCTTCTCACTGTATACATGTACAGTGCATCGAAGCTACATGCGGTATGCGCCAGTTCGATTATCCTGTGACGGAACCTTAGCAGAAGGTCTCAACTGCTTGGGTCCCAGTGACAAACCATAGCGCGCCGACCTGCACCATTCAGTTAGTGGCATGCGGATTCTCGGACCCGATGTATTGCGTACGAGTGCTTTGGAAAAACGCGAATCCTCAGGGAATGTGCGGAAGTACACATAGGTTTGAGCCGTGATAAGACCGAACAGCACTCCCGAGAGCATCGTCCCAATCTCTATGGCGCCTGAATACTGCTGAGGGAAGGGAAGATAACAGATTGAAGAGTGGAAGCTCACCGATAGTTGAATCCATGAAAGTGCTAGCGATGGAGGTCTTTTGGGGGATGTATGTATTCGCCACTTATACGAGGGATGAGCGGGAGGATATCAAGGGCCATAGCTTCCAGTGGATCTGGAAAGGCCGTAATATGTGGGAGAAGAAGCGGGTTTCAGGTCAGCAGATTCAAAAACTAAACTTACTCGCCTTGATAGAAATCGTTGTAATCGGATGATCGTTTCAGCATAAACCTTATCATAATTGGGAAACATAGGAAATGCGAGGGCTTCGCTCCGCCTTCCTGAGCACAAGCATGCTTGAAAGTGCTCGACAGTTCAAGCACTGAAGAAGCCCCGTCAGTTCGAAAAACGACATCTGCGATTCAACTTGGATTCAACACATCCAAACGCGAAGCATATAACAGAAATATCAGCCAAGCCGAACCACCCGGCGGAGCAACGGATGCGGTCTAAGCCTTGTGCGGAATAAAAGCCACGGTATTCGCGGCACGCTAGATACGGAATGCAGAAGAGGCTTGGAAGACGCGATCAATCGGAGGTATCGATGCCATTCCAGGAGAGCTGGGCTGTGGCACCGGGAACGCGACGATACGCGGCCCACATATGAGCGGAATTGGCGACTGGTGCTACTAGTAGGTTGTAGAAATCATAAGTTTGTGAGAGTATATATATCGGGATATACTTAACCTGGAACCGCTTACTGCCCGGAGTTCGATGATGAGACTACCATCGGCAACACTGCATTTTGCGGAGGACCGTAGACCTAGCGTTCCCGCTGTATATTAATATTGCCCAATACGGTATGTTATATGCGAGCTTCGGCCGCTCTGGAAGTACTGGCTATCAACTCTGATTTCCTCGCTTCCTCGCTGCCGGATGAATGCCCATGAAATAGCTGCCAAAGCTGCTTAGCATTTTGAACGGCCAAGGCACCGTCAATTGACCCAGCACTAATCTCGTACAATGCTCTGTTGGCGGCCTTCCTGGCAGCAGCATCCTCATGTCTGGAGCAATACACAGCCATTTCAGTGCGTCATCGGGTGAGTTTAGGATTTGGGGACATACTCCAACAGCGATAGCAGCCGCATGCACGGCGACAATTCCACCACTGCCTCGTTGCAACGCTCGTGGGAGGCGAGACCGGCGAGTAGATAACACGCCAGAATAATTTGATTGGAGTCGAGAGAATTCAGGAAGTATGTTGCGTACTGAGCTGCACCATTGTCGGCGACTTCTTGGGCACCGGTTGCCGATCCTACGCTGATACACTGCAAAGCATACAGCGCCGAGTGCCTAATACTGATATTCCCGCAGCTACACGACAATTTCCTTCAGCACCGTATTGGAATGAAAGAATTAATCCTTGTCACCTGAGGAGCGACACCAGGCGTGAGCACGGATGGAGCGCGACAACACATTCAACCAGCGTCGCTAGTTCCGCAATCCTCCCAATGATCATGGCCGCATAATGCAGCACTATCACGTCCTCAGACTGCAGAAGATCCACAACCTTTACGAGCGCCCCAGCCCTAACGACATCGGGAGCACAGTCATCCCTGACCTTCATCATCGTACTTGCCAGGGCATGGACCCAGATCCTCGTGTCGGCGAGGGTCACTTCCCTTCCCGACGAGCCTTGATTATGGGTTTGGTTCAGAACCGGAGAATTCAAAATAGCGTGCAGCACGTACTGTTGAAAATAACCACCCCACTCAGAGTCCACGCTGCGACTCGGACCTCGCCATCCCTCGACTGCAGCAATTCTCGGCCGCGCTCAAATATATATTGCCGGACCATTAGTTGGATGTCACCGTCCCCGTGCTGAGGCAGTTTCTCCGCGAGATATCTTAGAACAAGCGCCTTAGTTGATGAACTTATATGTTTGTATCTGCGACAGAAATCGTGATAACGAGAAGCTCGAAAAGTGTCGGTTTCAACGTACTCTAGATAACTTATCAGAATCTCTATAGTTTCTTTGGAGAAGTCGGGGGATCTCTTCAAAAATCTCGTGGCCTGCTGGTGGTACATCACTCTCATGAGTGGTTTGGCGAACGTGTGCAGAGAAATCGTGACGCCGAGTGGATTGCTATCGGACCAATAACTGAGCAAGCTTCCACTCGTCTCTGAACGGACAATGGGTGGCATCGAAAATTGCTCTGGGGAAAAGGCGTAGCGGATGAAGGGGAAAGAGAAGCCCGCATTGCCTCGAAGGTTTTAAAGCTTCCACGTGGGTTTAATTTTACGGAACGTGGGGCGGTGAAACTTGATGGCCACTCGATTTAAGCTTTCCGGGTTCACAAGGAAGCCGATGTTTGATGTGAAGGATGCTTGTGTATAGATGTGTTATATTGGTTTCGCAGACCTGGCGAATGTGAAGTATGTACTTGCAGCCAGAAAGAAAAAAAAACCAGCCTCCATACAACCCCGAACCTGAAGCTAGCGGGTAACGTTGATCGCAGATAGATCCGACGTTCTTCCCTTCACAGTGTGAGGAGCAACCACGAAGACCAAACATCAAGAACCGGCGATGTCAAGGAAACAGACAGTCTTTTCGACGAACCGGAGTTACTTGAAAGTGTGAGCAGAGGTGAGACTGCTCTGCTTGAGACAAGAGCTGCAGATGATGTGCAGCGAAACCTTGCGGTGCCGTCGACTTGGGCCAAAAAGTGCCGATTGCGGCTCGATCGCTCCTTCAAGTTGCGTGAGCCAGCTGCCGAGGAACCATCCAGAGAAGGGGAGAAAGCAGGGAGTAGGCAGGGAGGAACTTGACTCAGGGCACCGGATAAGCGTCGAGACCAAGTGGAGGCTCGTCGAGGCATTGCTCGACCGTGGGAGCGTCACGGTATTACACGTAATGATCGTGATGATCGGAACAAGACGGGTGGCAGTGTTCCGCTCCTCTTTTCCTTGAAGCTAGCTGGAATGGAATATCTGCGGTCGAACTTTGACTGCTTCAGCGCTGATTCGCCCTCTTGCGCTGCCGCCTCATGCGCATCATCATGTCAACTTGTCCGACGTAACCAATCCAAGACGCATCCGTCCAAGTGCCCCGAAGTCTGTGTGTGGGGGCACAACCTTCTGAACCTTGCTGCAAATGATGCGCTACGTCCTGGGGCCAGGAACGCGCGACCTTGAATTATTCTCTCTGGAGCAGCTTCAACGACCGCTAAAAGGATTGTTATCCTCGAAACAGCGGGTGGGAAGGAGACCCGGAGACCGAAGGAGCGGCTTTCTACGTACCTCCCCAAGGGTTACCCGAAAGAGAAATCAGGCGCTTACGAAGCGTATGGCATGCAATTTCAACCAACCTGAGTCACCTTCGGGTGAGATATCAGTCATCCCAACTCGATTACTGATACCTTGTTTTACCCGGCCGGTTGTGGATCAGTGACTGCCTTATAACGTGGTACTGAATTTACCTCTCCGCGTAGCGCCAGGTACTCAGAAAATGACTTTCAAGCTCTACGGCGCCCGAGTTTCCACCTGCACTCGCCGCGTTGCGGTCGTCGCTAAGGAGCTCAACGTGCCATACGAGCTCATCCCCGTCGACATCTGGAATGGTGAGCAGCACTCGGAAGAGCACCTCGCGCGGCAGCCTTTTGCCGAAGTCCCTGTGATTGAGGTATACCCGTCATTCCTCCCTTCATGCGCATCGTGATGTCTCATACATTCGTGCAATTTAGGACGATGGGATCCAGCTCTTCGAAAGCCGCGCGATTGGACGGTATTTGGTCGCGAAGTACGGCGCGGGAAGCGGTCTTGTGCCCGACCCGAAGGATATCGTGGCCACGGCAAAATTCGAACAGGCCGCAGCCATTGAGAACAACAACTTCAACCCGATTGGTGGGGCGCTTGTCGTAGAGTTGTTTTGGAACCCGTACGTTTGACTGGCCATCGTACACTGATATTGTTGAGCTTCGGAGGTATATAGGTCGAACGGAATCCCGACGGACCCGGAACGCGTCAAATGCCTTGTCAAGACAATGGAACGCAAGCTCGATCCGTACGAAAAGATCTTGAGCGGGCAGAAATATCTGGCAGGCGATGTCTGTATTCGAACCATCCAGTAATCTTCATGTTTGTCCACATCATGCTTTGGCAGGAACTGAGCCTTGCGGATCTGTTTCATTTACCGTTGCGCATTCGCTCATCGAGGTATGGATAGTCAGGATAATCCATTCGTTCGCTCGCTCAGCAACGTCTGCTATAACTCCAGAGAGCCAATCTAGACCTCATTTCAAGTCGGCCCAACGTTGCGAAGTAGGTGATACCTCGGTTTCGCTATGTAAATCTGAGCCTATAGGTAGTACAAGGACATCAGCGCGCGACCGTCCTGGCAGGCCGTCAAAGACGCGGCATAACATCTAGGACTCCAGGCGAAACGAGGATGTCAATAGCCACCGTTGTCGAATAGAGAAGTTATAGATAATGACAACAAGAAAAGTAAAAACTTGTGGGCGTCCTAATTTAACCAGTAGCACGTCGCTGTTGTTCAATACGTTAGTGACAAGGATATCGACGGGAGGGAAAAGGCGAATTAGAGCGGTATGCACTTACCATCAATATCCCCTCTTCGTTTTCGCGCAACAAAATCGTCCCCTTGGGACCATAAATCGGAAAAGCCCCGTGCCCCGGCCTCCCAATTGGCCCAGTAATCCCCCAAGTCGAGTTGACAAATGACGAAGCGCACATCGTAGACACAGGGAGTTTGGAGGCGCTCATAGATACTTCGCTGGAAACTTCCCCACAAAACCAACAGCAGCCTAAGTCGCGGGCACTCCGCTAGCATCGCCAAGAGGTCATCTCTGTCGGCTTGGCCGTTCACACAGAGATGAGTGAGGGTCGGTAGTCCTGAGATCTGACCCCAAACTTGTCGCATTGCAGTCGGATCAGACTCAAACACGCGGAGGTGCGTGAGAGACGCAAAGAAAGGGTGTTTTGGATCGATTGGTCCACCGAACAGATTTCTCAAATCCGCAGCCAGTCGCTGGATGCGCATTTGTGCTAGGATTGGGAGAAGAGAGTCGTACGGCACAGTTTGGCACCAGATTAAGTCGACAGTTCCTTTGCAAAGGCCGAGTAACTGCCCGGCTTCAGCCGCATACACAGAAGGCCGCACAGCCAAGTGGCGCACGGTGCTGTGGAAGAACTCGGCGGGTTTTGTCGAGTTGAAGAACACGCGGGTGGGATCCGTAGGCTTTTTCAGAACGACAGTCCGATAAAGCAAGGGCTCGATCCTATTACACGAGTCAGAATACAATGGAAGCCTTTGTCAGAAAAAGCGAGAAAAAAGCAGACCAAATAAGGACCCGGCGAGCGACGCGAAGAAGGACAGTAATCATCCGAGGGTGAATCAGGGCGCTCGTCTCGGATATCTCCCGCTCCAGGTCTGTCGGTAAGGAAGGTCCAGGATGCATTCTCTCGAGCGGTGGTGGTGGTGGAAGCAAAGAGCCGGCATCAATCGATCAGATCAACAATCCCATCATGTCATAGTCACGCAGGTCACCCTCACGACGCTGCTTTTCCTTCTGACTCACCTCTGCCCTCTGCCCATTCACCGATATTATCGCTTTGCGCTTGCTTCGGATGTCTTCAACGGTCTCGAACCCCCCATAGCCTGTTCTACTGTAGACCCTAGATACATGCCGCACTCTCTATGGCGGACTCTCGAAACCCCGGGTCGCCATTTCCCGAAGCTTTGAAGATTTCCCTCGGATCCGCTGCTCCAGCACCTTCTATTCTCATGGTTTCTTTGCATTGCACCGACATTGCACGAATCCAAACCGACCTATGTCATTTTGGACGACTATGTGCGTCATGGGATGGGTCACTTTTACCTTCGCGTTCCCTTGTATAAAATGGAGTGCAGAGGCTGTCAGCATTCAAGCACCACCATGTCCGACCTATCCCTCACCCTCACATTCACAGCGAAAGACATCCTCCAATCTTCTCTAGCAGATAGCTCCGGCGTGCAGCACTACACAATCTCTACCACCACGGGCCTCCGCGGGCGCAAGGTCACGACGATAACTGCCGCGGGACTCACCGGAAAAGTAGATTGGCGCAAGAAGGGATTCGTGATTGGTGGTGAGCACTTTGGATGGGATTCAGTTCAGTCCGAAGTGGGTGTAGCTAGCGGCAGGTACGTTTCATACTTTTATGAGTAGAGCCTGATGCCGACTCGGAAAGTAGGGAGCGCCAATGGAAGTGGGGTAACCGCCAGGCATATATTCTCAAGTATGTGAACTCGGACAAGGAGCTTCTGGTGAGTGCGCCGAAATTTCTCCATGTACACCCAAACGATTCCCGGTATTGAGGTCACACCCACCTCCGGGTCCCGCGCAAACCCCGTCCGCTTTACTGCCGCCTCTAATCACCTCCTCCACTCCTCCGAGCCCGCAACCATCACCTTTCCTTTGGAGCTGCAAGACGCGCAGGAGAAAATGTTCGTGCTGATGGCTATATTGCAGACGGAGACTATGCGGACGGATGTACGTGTCAATCCGGGTGAATTTTTGGAGGCTGATGGTTCATGTAGAAAGCGCACGGCTCGGGCGCGTCCGCGGCGATTGATGCGCTTTCAGTGTTCAACTGATGTTGGGAAACCTCAACATACCTACCCTCCCTTCGGCACGGGACATGAATACACCCGTTCAATACGAACCTGACTGCTGTATACACAGCCCTAGCCCGTCTGACATATTGCTGTTAAACGGTCCTCACACTTGCCCGTGTATATTTTCAAGAGCTGTATACACAGCCCTGGCTCCTCCATATAAGGGTCCCCAAGGACGTACATGCCTTCCAGCTCCCATGTGGCCCCCTTTCCCCTCGCGGGGCAGGAAGCCCAGGTCCTCGACGGCCAAACGCAAAACTCTACTATCTCAGACTTCGTCTATTCTGCCGGACCTTATGTCGACCTCCCTTGTTGCATTGAAAGAATCTGCCGACGCCTTCCCGCCGCTGAAGAGCGCTGTCGGCGGTGTACTAGCAGTATGGAATATCGCTGAGGTTATTCCATAGTCCCCGGAAGAAGTGTCCCTGCTAACACCGGGTACGCAATTCCAGCGGTCGAAACACTGCAAGTCAGAGGCACGCGCCATCGCACTCCGGACCCAGGAGATCTTAGAAGTCATCGCCGATGCTGTGCCTGATGCTTCATTGATACCGCCACCGATGCTGCTTAGTATCGAACGTTTCACGGCGTCAGCTACCTCGAGTGCTTCACACCGCCGTGCTGCTCTGACTGGTTTCTAGCCTCCTCGACGACATTTGCGGCTCCATCGAGCCGATTGCACTCGGTCGCTGCCTCCCAAACATTGTATACCTCAACCGTAACGAGCGCGTTCTGCAGGACATCAAGTCCCGATTGGACGATTCGTACCGCGACTTCATGGTTCGTCCCTGTAGCCTGTATCTGTGATCGTATGGTGGCCCTATAGCTAACCTTCCATTAGGCTGCGTCTGCCTTGCGTGTCGAAGCGCAGCAAATGGAACTCGCGCTCCAGCAAACACAGCTCTTAGCGCAACAGCTATGCACGCATATGGCCGTCGGCGAGGTCGCTGTGCGTATATTTCCTTTCTGCCTTGCCCCCGACGCGTACATGCTCATCCGTCTCATGCAGGATACCCTCTCCCCAGGCCTGTCGACTATCCTCTATTACTCTAAACTCTCCGTTTTTTTGGCCAGCCCCTGATGTGTTTCCCCCTTACCGCCCCGGTGTTCCTGCGTGCTAGTATTTACTCGGCGGACAATCAGCTGTCATTTCCCATGGGAAAATGTGCAGTGATTTGGGTGCCATTTCCGCCCGAACATTCAAGAAGGAACTGCACATCCCCGAAGCAGGAATGGCAGTTGATCGTCCACCGGGTAAAAAGCGGCACTGCAGGACGCATGTAAATTAGTATATCCCAACCTGAAGATATCCGCCCTCCTGGGCACTCCCACCACCGTCACCCACATCGCCCGCGCGCCAGCGGGCTCAGGGGGCACTCCTCCGGCCGCGATCGCTTGTATTTAACTGCTTTGCCATGCTCTGTACCACGCCATGCTCTGTTCACGAACCATCCCCCTTTTCACGATCACTTGCTTTATTTACTACAAATTCGTCGCAGTTTTTATTGCCAACCAACCTCGCCTTCGTTTCCGCCCCCTTCACTTTATTTACTATCCAGCCCCAGCTTGATTGCTTACCGAATTTGCTTTATTTTCTGCCCCTTACTTTCACATACTCAATCCGTCTATTGTTTTTATTGCCCGAATTCGCTTTCTTCTCCGACCGGTTACTTGATCTACTACACATGCTCTAATTTTGATTTTTTTTGTTTGCTTCAATCCCTTTTTACGGTACCACATGCATTATCTACCCGGAGAATTTACCTTCTTTTCTATTCGAGTTGGGGACGTGACGATGGAGCCATCTCCAGGAAATTGTTGCCGTTCCCTTGTCGTTGGTGTAAGGCTAAACTTCGTGACTTACATACATGCCTATACATCATAGCTAAACCGTTATTTCTTTCAACCGCATCTTGGTCAAGGCGGCAGAAAATTTCGAATGAGGTTCGATTTGAGTTCTACAAGGAACGCGACGCCGCGACCGGATGTTTCAACCTTGACTGTAGATTTTCGAGTCTGCGAATGAGAACTGAGTTGGCTTAACTGAGGCAGACGGAATCCGAAGTTTACAAATCGCAAAGATGAAAGACCGCATAGCACACTTATGGATACCTACCCACGGCCTAATTCGAAGATAGAAGACAAAGCCCGATGGCTCCGCATCAACTCCACGAGAGTGGCGACAATCTGTGCATCAAACTCATCGTCAAGCGTCCACCCCATGGCTTCGTGGTCATATATCGTGACGCCGGCTTCGTGCGCAACAGCAACGCAAAAAACCCACACTATCCCGCTCGTCAAAACGGCCGGGAAAAATTCGCGATCACTTCACGGAAGTATCAGGTGCGTAGAATAATCGGGGAGAATGAGTGGACGCACGTGTTCTTCATCGTTGCAATACACTGGGCCGCAAGCCGCGCGCGCGCCTCATCCCAGTCCAATGGTGACTTGAGCACAACGACAGCGAGGAGGCAAGATTCATTGCGCAGTAAAGGGTTGGACCCTGCCCTTATAAGTCCTGTGGCACGGAAGAGTTGGTGCGTTTCTCAGTAAACTGAATGAGACATACTGTAGGAGTCTTTTGGGACCAGGAGAACCATGTAATCGATATATCCGGGCAACGTCTCGCCCCCTCTACCCGCAGGAAGTTCATAGTCTTGAACTAGAAGCAGGCGCTCATCCCTTGTGGATTTGTGAGTGCCCTTGCTGGAAGTAAACCTGATGGGGGCCGATCTCTGGCGCCGTTGAGCTTCAATAATGGCCGGGATTAGGGCGTTGTCGACGAGGATTCGACATCCACGGTCATTCTGAGCCCTTGTCAACCACTTCTGGGAACTATAACAAGACGGCGAACCTGAGCCCAGATGACATCCCCGACCAATTTTCGGTGCGCCTTGTACGGTTCAAGTATCGCTCTTCCCTGTTCCCTCAACTTCTCCTTTTCTTCAGATTTCAATTCCAGTGTTCCGCGCGTAAATTCGACGACCTATGGCTAGAATCAAGGCGGAGCGCAATGGAAGGGGGTAACACGCACGATTCGGTCCTTCGTATTGTTCAGGAAAACATTCTCCATCTCTTCTGGAGACTTTCCCAGCTGCTGCGCCAAAGCCTTGATGTTGATATTTTCATGCAGCTCACGACGGAGTTCCGCGGCGCTGACGAATAGCTCGCCTTTTCCCCTTTGCTGTGTGCCTGCGGGGTCGTTCATTCGCGGAATTTCGGTGGAATGCGGCGGGAGGGAGGAAGGAAGGAAGAAGAGGGGTAGTCCGGGGTCGATCCCAGCAATTGATCGCCATCAATTTCCGGCGTTTCCCGTCCACCCTCCGTTCCTCTCATGAATGGCGCGCGCGCTCGGGTAATTCGGTTTTCCGTATTCCGGTGTTATTACATTGCATCATTTGAAACAAAAAACAAAAACCCGTACGCACAAATCCCAATTCCAACATGTTTATACAGAACGGACTGCAGCTTTCAAGGCAACGCCAAGAACGCATCCCGCAGCTTGGTGAAGTTCGGCGTGCCCAGGCCACTGACCGGATCCCAGCCCGGAGCGGCGGGGAATCCCTCCTTGGCACATCCAGGGTTACTGCCCACAACGACGTCGTTGAATGCGCCTGCGAATGCGTCGGAGTAGAGCTGCAACATTTTGTCAGTCTCACGTCAAGGTACGGGGCAAAAGAAGAGGAATTATTCACAGCGGGGTTGATGAACCCAACAGTGCTCTTTCCCGCGGCGAGGCGCGCGTCGTTGACTGCAGCAATGACGGCGGCGAAAATGGGCGCAGAGGCGGATGTCCCGCCCGAATGCACGAAGCCACCGCCTTCTGCGATTACTAGCGGCCACCTGATATCACATCAGTGAGTCAAAGAGAAGTGCGAATCCTTGAGAGGCAGATACCCGTTAGCAGCAACGTCGGGATATGCCCGCCCAGATCTGTTGAAGACAGAGGCAGCATAGTCAGGCACGAAATTGTCCAGGTAATTCTGCACAGCGGCGTCCTGCCACGCCGGCCGGGCGAAATTATTCGAGAAGCCACCTCCGGAGGGGAAGTCTGTGGTGGATTCTTCCACTTGGTCCGTCTACATAAAATGCGGGTACATCGTTAGAATCCACGTACATCGTTAGAATCCACACAGGTGAAGTATTGGGGGAGGAGGGGAGGTGAGAGAAGAAAGAGAGACGCACACTACCACCAGGAGCAACCGACGTCGCGCCAACGGCGGTGATGAACGGACACGACGCGGGGAGCTGGCCAACGAAGCTGCCGTTGGGGTTGCCTGCGACGAGCGAGCCGTCGGCAAGTAGACACTCCCCGGACTGGGAGTACGCGACACCGCCGTCGCCGGAGGACGCGATGACCGTGATGCCTGTCAGTACCAGCTGATAAACCAACCTCTAATTAGCACACGTTCTCGCAGGATATTGATAACGACGAAGTGCGTACCTTTCCGATCTCCGTGCACTGGCGCTGGACGACGGGCGAGATGGTTGGGTCGTTGAGATCGGGGTTGAAGTGGTAGGAGATGGAGATGACGTTCGTGCGCGGTTTGTCGCCGCAGTCGGTGATACCTGCATGAATTTCATTGGAATTGAATCGAAAACCAGCGGTAGTCGTTGACTGCTAACCTTCACTGCCAACGGGGTCAACCGAGCAGTACGTCCCATCCAACGCCGCCAGCAATTCGTCCGCTGCGTAAATTATCCATCAGCAGGTGGACTTTGCATGCATATCGTGAGACGCACTCGGGTCAAGAGATGCCTTGGGCTGCGCAACCTGGTACAAAGACAGATTCTGACCGGACCCTAACAGGCCCATCACCAGTTCGATATCCAGGGACGATTCGCCCAAGCCGCCGCCGGAAGTCGGGGTGCCTATACAAATGCGTAAGCGGAGCTTCCAAGATGTTGTGAAGCAGACGAACCTCCTTCGACGCTGATCAAAGTTGGTGTGTGATTCAGCTGGTCGGGGCGGAAGGAGTTGAAGAAGAGGTTGAGATCGGAGGGTCGGTAGACGTTGGCGCCGAATTCGGCTGGGTGGTTCGAGTTCTGTCATTTATCACAGCGTATTATGGAAGAATAGCTTGCCGACAGCGACGGTATTCACGTCTCCGGAAACCGGCGTGAAATCGAAGTTGTACAGTTCGCGAAGGCAATCCAAGGTCGCCGACGTGTCACAGCCTGCCGTCGCAAAATCCGCAAGCTAGGATAAGTTGAGGTTGGGGATTGGTTGAATGAATGAGGATGGAAGCGCACGTTTGTAATGGGTATCTTCGATGCTCCGGCCTCTCGGCCGAACCTCGAAGATGGAGAGCCCAATTCACTTCTGGACGAGATTCCCGAGCGCAATCCACCAAAGTGCACAGTCGGCCATACAAAGTCGATGTGTTTCTCGACATGCGCGGGGAGCGTGTACCCATCATGGCACCCAACGCGCACCGTACCGTCCGCGTCGTCGCTGTACAAATAGTACTCTGCCTGGAGCAGACGCTCGGCCTCCGCAATCGTCACATTCAGTTGCAGGATGTCACCGTTGAGGCTGGGCTTGATTTTGTCGACATGGATACCCTCATCGTGCGTGAGCCACGCATGCACGGCGTCCACCGTGTCCGCGGACGGTCGGAAGGTCTCTTTGACCTGCGCAGCCGACCAGTGCTGCCCGTAGTTGGGCGATCGCGGGTCCGCGATATCCAGGAGGAAAGCCTCGAGTTTATCGGTGTTGGATTGCGCGAGACTGAACTTGAGGGGGATGAATGCGTCGGGGTCGGCGCGGCGATGCAGCGACCATCCTGGAGGCACTGAGGCTCCGATGCTCGCTACAGCGGCCAAGACGACGAGTAAGTGGGTCGGGGCCATTAGGACGCGATAACGCAAGGAGGGTGTACGGCGGACGTCTTATCAGGGGCGCGACTTTCGGTGCGGTGACACAATCGCTCGGCAGGATGGCAGCATAGTTCTTCCTTCTTCTTCCAATGTCAAAAAAGGGCTCTTGGATTTGTCTTGGATACCACATGATTCGGCGAAGATGTTGAGAAGTGATGTCGAGCCAGAGAGCATGCGGTGCTCGACGATTGTGTAAATAAACGTCTTGAGGACAAGGGCGGCGACATCTTGCCGTGTCTGTCTGCCTTGCATAACAGGGTGGTTTGAGGGCAGTAGTCATTAGTGGAAGATTATCAGGGAGGGCGATGCGCGACAGAGACCGCACTTGGACCGCACGGCGGAAGCTTTTGCCGGTAACTGGGGGTCCGGGCTAGATAAGAAGACGTTGACGAGAGGAGTGCGATGTCGAGGACATTTTCTGCACCAGGATGAAATCGCGGCAAGAGCGCAACATAGGGAGCCTGACTTGGAGATTCTTGGAGGTTGACTGAAGCATCGACGTGGCTTGATCTAGCAGGAGAGAACTCAGAACCGTTGATGCCTTGTGCCCAGGTGCCCTTGTTCAGCCGTTTTTGAGACGGAAAGTTCCAAAGGAAACGGAAGTTTCAACGAAGATAAGTGTACAGTGAGACGGCGAAAAGACGGGGAAGGAACTTCCCGCAGCGCATCAGCGGCTGATGGCAGTGGGAGCCTGGGAGGGAAGAACGCGGGCCGGACAGGGCCGGACCAAGCCGAGCCAAACATGCCGCCCTTGGGACTAAACAATGGCAAGCACCCCTCCGTCTTTCTCCGAAACGACATGCGCGTGGACGCATGGCCATGGACGCGTCGTCAGCTCAAGTGGCTGAACTCTCTCCCTTGTCCTGGGTAGTACCACGCTCGTATCTCCTGGCGATGTGCTTTTGAGTCTTGACTTGCTTTTGATTCTTGAGCTTCAGCGAACAATCAGCGAGGCGAAATTCACGAAGAAATCCCAAAGAAATCCGGACAAATTTACAACAAAATTAGCCAACTGAGCCAACAACCGTTACATAACGTTCTTGTTGCGGGCTCTTTCTCTTAGTCCTGGAGATCGAGTCAAGACTCTTGAGGTCTCCGCTTCTTATCGACGACCGAGTTCTTCCTTCACTCAGGGAGTCAGGTTTTGTGTCTACTACCTCCTGCTAATCGGCCGCGGTGGTCCTTCCCTTTTGATCTGGTATCAATTGTACTTTCTGCAGCTCATTGCCGGTCGCTCTAGAGTCTCGTTGAATCCAGTACATATCGGTTACTTCTCTTCCCGGTCACTGGCTCCGGTGTAACATGACGTTGCCGCGCCACATGGTCAGAAGAAATCCGAGGTTTCGAGTGAAGGTACGCATAGTCCCAGAACAGTCTTCAATAAAAATCCTACCTCGGCGCCCATCTTGAGCGCAGCGGGGACAGACGGAGGGGAAAAAACCCCGTGCAACACTGAGAGAATCTTTAAGTTATTCCTTTCATCCTCGTTCAAGCCCCGCCTTATCCTGCGACCCATCCGCCTATCTATTCCTCGAATCTGAGTAAGCACCCACTATTGCAATTGTCATCCGCTGATTCATCCATTTTCCTGATGACAAACGTTCCCATGATGAACGGAGCAGGCCGTTCATGGTCCTCGCATATTGTGAGTGGCTATATATATTGTCCAGGGGAAAGTTGCGTCGCTAGAATTCATTTGCTGTCCCAAAGCTCCATCAGCGAGAGCAGACCTTGAAAAATGGGCATTCTCAAACTGTACGGCATGCACCAGGCAAGCACGACGCGGCGCATTGCGACAGTTCTCCACGAGCTGCAAGTTCCATTCGAGCTCCACGAGGTCAACATCCTGAAGGGCGAGAGTAAACTCCCCGCCTATCTGGAGATGCAGCCCTTTGGCCAGATTCCGTGCATCGTATGTTTTCGCCCGCCTGCCGTTTCACACGTTGAACTTAACTTGTTTGTATGACCACGCAGGACGACGACGGCTTCATCCTATACGAGTCGCGCGCCATCTGTCGCTATCTCGCTGCCAAGTATCCTGCGGCCAACCTTATGCCGTCGCCAACGGATCTCAAGGCGTATGCGCTGTTCGAGCAAGCTGCCTCTATCGAGTTGACGAACTTCGACCCCACCGCGGCCCGGTGGGGGCTGGAGATGGTCATCAAGCCGTACGCAATTTCTGAAGTGTCCTCCGATGACTCGTACTGAACGCACTGTGCAGGACAATTCGGAGCGAAAAAGGCGACAATGCGGTCGCTGCCGAGCAGCTTGCGGTGCTCGAGAAGAAGCTGGAGGTGTACGAGGCGATCCTTGGGAAGCAGAGGTACCTCGCAGGCGAGGTGAGTCTTCACCCATGTCACCCACCCGGTACTCTGATATTCATGTTTGATCTCGTTACAGACCCTCACTCTCGCAGACCTCTTTCACCTCCCATATGCCCCTATGTTGGCAGCAGGCGGGTGCGACATCATGACAAGGACACCGAATGTTGCGAGGTAAGCAAAGCAAAGCAATTGATTCCGTGAGACGGTCCTTGTTGAAAGTTTCTCAAGGTGGTATAACGAGCTCATTGCCCGCCCATCGTGGTTGGTGTATGACTCGAAGGATGGCGTGAAAACTACGACATCGTATTGAGGGGATGCGGATAGCCTTTGAGTATCGAAGCACGTACTTACTTGTTGTGGATGAAGGCCAAGCTGGATTACAACTATTGCAACACTGCGGAATCTGCAAGGAATCTGACTGAGATATACGCGTAGCCGAAAAACTCTAGGACCGCTGTAAGCAAAATCACCGAAAATTCTACATGTAGTATTCCAATTCGGACGCAATCACAGCAGGCCTGACAGGTCAGAAAACAGGGAAAAAAAGGTTGAAAAAAGAACGCCCAGGCGGCCTGGCATGTTTGGCGCGTGTTTGGTCCAATCGCGAATCGGGCCGACCCGGCTATTACTATCCGCCTTGCTTCTTGCTTCATACCTCTTCAATTTTTTCAAGCTCGCCAGCATTTACCGTATAGGTCCCAGGTTCTTTGCGGCATTCCTTAGCCTGGATTCAACGTTCCGATGAGTCATCGGAAGTTGGAACGCTGAATCCTGGGCGATGACGCCCGCCGCCCAAGGCTCTCCAGTCTCCGGAATAGAGTCTGGAGTCTCGCTGGAGTCTGAAAATCTCTGTAAGTTAGAAACTTCAAGAACGGTCCAGATTCAAGAAGATATGCCCAGTCCTGGCAGGCTTCTCACAAAGTCATGTGTGTTGTTCTTCTTTTGCAAAGCTGTTCAAAAGCTGTTAGGGCATTGCTCAATGCTGTCACTGGAAGCTGATCTTGAAGAGCAACGTGAGAGTTTTAACAGCATCTATGCGACTTAAATACCAATTGTGCAATGAGTTCTCCTCATCCACCATGGCCCGCGAGAAAGTAAAGCATCAATGTCCGTTTGTCCTTCTCGCGATCGACCTACCGTATGGAATACTGTCATATGGAATACCCAGCCAAAAACCGTGATATGGAATAGCCATCGGGCTTTCCCAAATTGCCTTCCGCCACTGTAAACCACATCTCATATGGAATAACCGCAGTATGGAATAGCGTTGGCCGGAATTTTGGCTGGTATCCCAACTTTATTCCATGTGAGAGATTCAACTGTAATCCAATGAGCTCACTACACTTAGTTCACGGCTTCAACGACAGCAGCGATGAAGCTGCGGGCGCCAAAATATGGTCTGTGTACATCTCCGAAGCGGCAAAATACGACAAGGCACTGGTAGACAACTGGAAAAGTGATATGAAGGGCATCCTCATATTCGTTCCTCGTTGCCGCTCGCGATGTTTCCATTCTTACGATTCCTAGGCTGGCCTCTTCTCCGCAAGTTTGACTGCCTTCATCATCGAAAGCTGCAGGACTTTGACTCCCGATAAGGGCCAGCTCACCATCACCCTACTCGCACAGATCTCTCAGCAGCTCGCTGCTCAGCAGCTCGCTGTTGGCACCAATGGAACCTTGCATGATTCTCCCAATCTCGTCACCGCCGCATTCCGGCCGCCGCTCGTATACTCTCTCTGGTTCATCAGTCTAGCGTTCAGCCTGTCTGCCGCGCTGGTAGCGACGCTGGTCGAGCAGTGGGCACGTAATTTCGTCCACAAATCCGAGATCCGTCCTTCTCCGGTCGTTCGCGCACGGGTCCTGGCGTATCTCTACTACGGCCTACAGCGCTTCCACATGCGCACAATCGTGGAAGCCGTTCCAATTTTACTGCACACGTCCCTTTTCCTGTTTTTTTCCGGCCTCGTTGCATTTCTCCTACCGATAAACACGGTGATCGCACTGATCATAGCGGTGAGGATTGGTCCCCCCTTCCACTGTTCCCAGCAGAAACAGCCGCTCCGGAAAACTATGGGCTGTACCATTTCGAACAACGGCTGAATGAGGGTTGGCTGGTCAATATCGCTCAATTCCTCGAGCACTGCAGCTCTCAGAGTCAACCTTTACCTTACAAATCACGCGCCACATTGTCCGTTATCGCTGCCTTTCAGCCAGGGGCTCCCATCCACGTAACTCATCAGAGGAGGTTCGCGCAGACTATGCACACTCTTATCTCTGCAGGCGACACCACATGACTTGACCTCGTGGGGGAGCTGGTTGTATCAAAGATGTTCTCTGTCTATACACAATCACCAGAGGATGCTGCGGCTCAACCTGATCAGGCGTCTGCGTTCAAATATCTGGACGATCCAACCGCCGTCCGCGCCGTGATTGATGCCCTACAGGTCTTCGCGAATAGCTCATGGGGAGCGGGCCAATCTCATCGGGAGGACATCTTGAACAAAACACACAACATAATACAAGCACGAGCAGCTTCTCCTTCAGTCCGCGGTGACTGTAATACTACGTAGTTATGGAGATAAAGGCAAGAACCGGCAGGGTAGACCTGACGATCACTGAATGTCTGGTCCTCCCCACGAAGTTTTTCTGTTTGGTCATTTCCGAATCAAACACACTCAAGATTACACCTTTTTTTTTTTTTTTCGCTTCTTTGTTTGTCTCGGGATGTATGTACACGATTATTGGTATCAGAACAACCCAAGAAATCACGTTGTCGAAAGCACTATATCATGTGACCGTGTCTCCGCGCCATCAGAGCCACGTGCTAGCCGCATCACCGCCATCAGAGGCTATGCATGTCACTTCTTTTTCTTTCTCATGCCTTGAGTCTTGCTTGAGTTCCTTGACCCCTTCTCGAGCCTCATAGAACCTAGCTCAGCACGTCTGGGTTGGCCCACACGCTTATTGATGCTCACCAGACACCAGAGCATTCGGCCGCGCCCGCTTGGCGCCCGCAGACGTCAAGGGTAGAAACTGACTGGCGACGGATCGCAGGCTTCAATTTCATTTCGACAAGGCGACAGCGTGCCACTCAGGTGTGGCCCCTCGGCCTCCCAAGACGGGCCATTCCAAGCTCCCCTGCACGGCGCGCGTGGTGCGCACCTCGGACGCGACTGACTTCTCGTTTGTTCTCTCTGAATCTATTTCAAGGAGTTGCGGGAGTGGACCGGTGCTGAAAATTCACAGCACCAATCTGGGTCCGTAGTTCACATTGCTCACTGCCGCACAAAACGCAGTGGGCAACGGTCTTCCCTTTCCCCACGCTGGCAACGTTCTCCCACTTGATCCTCATAACAAGAGAACTTCCAATGGAACTCGCCAACTCCGCCGTATCGTACCGCGGGGCTAACATTCTGCCCGCCATTGAATTTCCTCGTGGGCCCTGGCTTTCAAGTCCTTCTGTGGCGCAGCGAGATGAGATGTATTCCAAATCTGCTACGATAAATGATGCACAGCTCGGTGCTGTCCCTACTGCTGTCTTCACTCAACGCGCGTCAATTCCCTTATATTCTGTCACGGGCTCACGCTAAAAAGGTAAGGGAAACAACCTTTTAGGCTCGATCATTCGAACACTAGGCGATCTTGCGATACGTGGCCGGGACATGGCCATCTGTTTCCCGAATCCCCGCTGTCCGCCGTACGACGCCAACGAATCACGCAGTACTCTTCCCCGGCGCGGCGTCATTATTCACCCTTGCAACATTCTTCTGGCCTGGTTCTGGCCCGTAGAATTCAGGAATCATTCAAGCTGTCCGATGTCGACTTGATGTCACAAAGTTGCAGTTCGCGCAAGTAAACGATGGTACAATTTCTCGCTGGCTGTGCCACAGACACACTGGTGCCCCTCATTCAAAACGCATAGACGGCCGGGGCTCGGATTTGTACCACATCATCGGGAGTAGATGGACTGACAACCTCCCGACAAGCTGATCGCGGCGCGGCGTTTTGAAAGACAATCCCGATGTCTGTCACTGTGCCCACTGAAATCATTTCCGGAAGACACGCAGATATATATCTGGACAGCCCGGATTCTCCCTCTCCCTCCCTCCTCCCCCGTCCTCGATATGGCCTCCAATCCTGACCTTTCCTCCACCGTGGGCATCTGGTTGATCAGCGTGTTCATCGAGGCTCTGTATGTGTAACAATCCCGAGTAGATGGTGTACAGCGTTGCTAATACGCGATGCAGGCTGCAGGGAATGGGGATACTCCAATGCTTTCTGTGCGTTGACCGATCCTCTGGAACTTCGTGCTTCGCTCAATCTTCGCCAGCTACTTCGTATGGTACCACAGGGATCCATGGTCGTTCAAAGCCACGGCATGTCTCATCAGTACTGCCGCAATTCTCGGCGCTGACCACAGCTTCTAGGTCTTACTCCTAGTGTCGGCCGTCTCCTCGTATTCAACCATTCCTATTGATTCAAATCCGTTGTCAGTGGCCTCGAATGCGTGCAGATGGGCGCTTCTTTCGCCAACATCTACCATTGGTTCATTGACGAATTCGGCAATTACGACGCGTTGAGATTCATTGAATGGTACGCAAGATCAAACAAATCGAAGTCCTTGTTCTTTGCCGACACTCCACGCTCACACAGGTCGGACATGTTCCAACTCACTGCGCTGGTAATATTTGCCCCCTTGGCTACTCTGCCATCTGACCCTCTGACCATCAGTATCTGGCTATCTTTGTTGCGCAAGCGTAGGTTTCTCCGACCTTAGCGCGCACACTGTGAAGGGCTGAGAGCAACCATGTTACTTCAGACATTTTGCACGGTGCATTTATCACTGTGAGCGTGGTCAATTCGTGTCTCGAGCCTAACTGACTGTGGGTTCAGTGCGGAAAGAGAACATAATTCTCCCAGTAGCCATTTTCGTGTTGGCTCTCCTTGCACTGGGTGTGTGACACGCATTGCGATGGCTCTCTCCTGACCTGCCTTCCGTCTGTCCAGGTGCTGGACTTGGCATGCTTCTTCCACTCGCTTACGATTCGCAGATGGCTGACTGACATCCGTGACATAGGTCAAGTTGTCTTATGGTAGGAATCGTTTACCCAGTGAGATAAGCCAACCTGATCTCTCCTCCCCAGCATCCAACTCGGAGAATATTCCAAATTGGGAGCTACCAAAGTCAGTATCTAATCAAAAGGCATCCCGATTTTCTACGCTGAGCCAGTACACGAGGTCACCACCAACCTTCAAGCTGCGGCTGCACTTGTCGCCGACGGCCTAATCACGTTTGGACTCTGCTGGCGGTTGAACCAAGGCCGGGGCGGCATTCAGTCGTAAGCCATCTTGGCTTCGTTATATTCCGGTATTTTTTCAAAAATCCCATCCCATACAGAACCAACAAGATCCTCAATTTCCTCATCGTAACCGCTGTCAATCGCGGGGGGTTCACGATCATATTTGCCGTGCTCAACATTATTCTAGTACGATCCAAACTTGATCAGACTGCGAGACGCGAGTCATGTTGCTACAGTTTTTCGGCCGTCCGGGCACCTTTGACTTCATGCTAGTCCTTTTCATTAGCGATAAATGTAAGGTGCCGTCAAAGTTCCCCTGCTAGAACTCCACTCACGCCCTGCCTTACAGTCTACATGAACAGCATGCTCGCGATGTAAGTTACAACTTAACAAGCAAGCACCATTGGAATAATTTCCTTTCATCAGGCTCAATACCCGTCAGTACGCCGTCAACGTAGCCGGTGCACGAGCCAGTGTGGGGCCTCAGCTCTCACTCCCCGTCTACGAGGCCAATCCCAATGTCACGAGGACCACCGCAGTGACAATCTCAACGACACAAGAAACGCACTATGAGGAGTAAGACATCCTTTTCAGCGGTCACAAGGAATTCTAACGCAAGAGTCGCAGCACATTTGAGTTGGGAAAGATGAGGGTCTGATGAGGACAAGATGAGGACCGGTTCCCGGGGAGAAAATATTGCTTTATTTAGTATACTTTAGCTAATGGAGGCTCAAACGAAACATTCACTTGCGCGTTAGCTCTTGCAGGAGAAATTCTAATTCCGAGCGCAACTTGAAGCGGGCGTGTCATGCTCAATACCCCGGTTGCGCTTTTCCAAACATTGTTGAAACAAGTCCTCGTCGCTGTAGACTGATTTGACATCAACGTTTCCGTTACAAGATTCATATTTACTAGAAGAGGAGGAGGAAGAATCAAGTGGAAGGTCAAGAACTTGAAGAAGAGTCGGCCGGCCAAATTTGGCCCAGTCACACGGTCTACCGTGTGCAATTGCGCCGGCACCGCCACTGTTATCGATTTCTTCCACCGACCACCATGGACACCACCGTCCTGCCTGCTTGTCTCCCCGTTCAGGAGATGTGGGATCATATTATCGACGAACTTCGGCGACTCAAGGACTGGCAGTCATGCAGCCTTGTCTGCCGGTCGTTCCTGGCACGCGCGCAATCCCATATTTTCCGGCGCATCTCAATCCACAAGAAGCTGTTCGAAGAGCCTGACATCGTGGCCAAACAGCTTGTATCTATCCTAACCAAGTCTCCACATATCATCCCCTACATTCGTATCCTCTATCTGGGGGAGTGTCGCCCAGCCGTCGTCGCTCATCTCCTCCAAATTTCCTGGACTCATCTCGAGGATTTGACCGTCAGCTGTTTGGGTGATCCCATTACGGTCGCGGATCTTGAACAAATATACCCTCTGGTTGGCCTGCCCACTCTGCGTCGAATAGCGTTCAGTGGCAAGGGGTGGGGAGCAGAGGAAATGTTCAAAGCACTCAGCCACTGCACCCCCCGTCTGGAGCGCATTGAATTCTGGAATTGCGATCCTCAGATTGGGTCCTTCCAGTCCACAGAACTCGCTATCACAGGTTTGAATCCGAAAATCCGCCAACTTACTTTTATGTCGTCGGATCCAATGGCAGGCGTTCTTGCCGACCATTCGTTCCCGATAGACTTGTCTTCTCTCACATATCTGCGATCCTCAGGATCGAGTTCCGGCAATTTCAAATCATTTATCCTTCGTCACTGTTCCACCGTTGAGAGCCTACACCTCGGTGGAGAAGGTATGTCTTCTATTACGTGCATTTCAACACTTTCATATCTTCGTGATCTAGACTCAGGCATCGAACGCATAAACCTAGGGATCTTCCCTGCGCTCCAGTATTTAGGTTGTGATGATATGGGCTACGAGTTCAACGAGATGCTCAAGTCCCTGCCCCCGAACAACGTCATCGACACCATCCGGGTCAACCTATTCGGCCCTACCCTCACTATGGACCTGATCGCGGACTTTCAAGCCACAATTATCGCCGTGAAGATGCCGATGTTGCGGCGCGTGGAGTTGGAAGTCAACACCACCCACTCCCCGTTTTTCATAGGTGCCGACCCGACCGCCCTGGCAAGCATGATCCGCCGCGACCTGGGGCAGATCCAAGAACGAGGCCAGCTCTTCGTGTATTTTATCTAAGGCTAGTAGCTTAATGCCACCTTCAAAATGAGCATGATTCTGAACCTGCGACAGATTTCGGCTGTTGGGGGACCAGGGGACGTATGACGGGCCGACTTTTGTCAGGAAATGGAGCTGTATTGATTACGAGACAGAACAGGTAGCGGCATTTTGAATTTGTATATAGTGCGAATGTACACGAGGAGAGGGACGGCAAATGGTTGCGACGGGAAAACATCAGATGAGGCATCTGCAGTGTATCGAGGAAATTCACTGTTCTTTACCCATTTTTCAACCATGGTGGGAGATCCCCGCCAGAAACGCTCAAAAGAGTGGAAGTTGGCGAAACGACGCCCAACATGGTAGTCTAAGTAAGACTGTAAGTCAAGGACATTCCGCACAGTCAAGATCCTCGGGCCGAACACCGAGGAGCGATGCGGCATGTTGCATGTCGGCTTCGGTTCGGCCGGCACCCGCTGAAGAATCGTAAATCTATGGAAACCCGGAGCACCACGCTTTTTTAGCGACCTCCGGCTTCTTCTGCCGTATGATGCGATTGATCGGCGGTTCCGAGACCCCGAAAACTTAGTATACATGCCCTGGCAGTGTAACCGCAATCTTGCCGGACGGGTATCATTACTTCCGAGTTCCCACTGCACCGAAATTAGCCAAGCAACAGTTGCGGGTGCCGGATCGGCATTGCAAGCGAAGCCAAACACAATGTTGAACGAGCCCGCAGCTGCCACCGTCGGACATATGAGCTCAATACTCAGTGAGTACACTCTTGGGGCCTCTAAGACTCATATTGGATTGGTTCTGACAACGTAAAAAAAATGGGCAGCCCCACAATTCCAATCGCCGGATCGGCACTTCAAGCAAAGCAAGATACGGATGCTGAGGACCCCGCAGCTGCCACCTGCATGTCTATCGAGCCAATACATTCCAAGTACATTCCTAGGAGCTTCAAAATCCATGACTTATTGATTCTGACATCCGCACCCAGGAGGCCGGTGCATGTCGCACCACCCGCTCTATGGTTCAGTCAGCAGGCTAGCGCACGTTGAACGACCTGCTCAATTTTCTCAGGGGACCCATGACCAAGTCCGATATGTGGGCATGAAAAGCAAGGTTCATCTCTGACCTCAATCTCTCCCCACTTCGTTCCTTGGGACTCGCTCTCTATAGTGCTCTTCACTTAGTCGCCACCTGTTCTGAACAGCGAGAATTCCTCCTTCAAAAAAACTCAGATTCCTTATCCCTCTTGCCAAAAGACTCAGTTCATTGGTAGGAATTTTTCCTCAAGAGGAATTTTTATGAGGATCAAAATTGCGTGAGTAATATCTTTCGGGTCGACGAAATTGGGACTGTGTAGGAAACCATACCATCTTCAGGTGGAAACCCCTTGCTAGCATCTCCAGGACGTTCCGGCGCAACTCATGCTTCTGGAAAATGACCCGGAAGTGTACTATTAGCATCTTGAGTCGACGTCCCGGGGAGCAACCAACAATTTAAGTATAGGCTGGAAGAAAGAATTGGCAGTTTTGTAGCCCCAGAATCCTTGTAGAGAAGAAGCATCCCAATTGAAAGCCAGGACTTGCTGCGGTGCGCCCGAGGGCCACAGAGGTACGTACAAAAAAAAAAATCCACCGGCGGCCGATTTGGGACTTGTGCAAAATAGGTGGTAACTAAGTGACGGGCACCATACTTCGGAAAATAATGGGCAGAAATCAACACAAACCAAACCGTTGGAATCTGTGTCCTTTTGTTTGCATTTGCCGTAGCACTAACCTTGTCTGCAGCACCGCTGGAGGATATTCGACCGCATATCCTTCGTTATTGGAAGATGCACCACGATGATAAGACCATTGTCAGGCTCTTGAATGACCACCACATCGATGGTTCAAAGTACGAACTCGGGTGAGCTTTACCTAGACATCTTCTAACTGTTCTCGGTTGACTTTCCCAAAGCCTGATGTTGGTGCTAGCTTCGTGACCCTTCAGGCTCTCGTGATCAAACCGCGAGAGGTCCTGGCATACATCGGTGAGAGGAGGCTGTTCCGACATCGAACCACTAAGCTCTAAGGCTGTGATCACCAATTGTACATCGAGGAGTCGAGGGGTTGCCAATAAGGACCAGAGACATGACGAGGCAGAACCCAAGGCAACGAGATAGACTGAAGCGAGGCCAGCTCAGTCACACACAAGTCCAGTCAAGGCCAAAGTAAGGCCGGGGTATAGACGAGGTAGAATCTACTGTACGAGTTATATACTGTATCATAAAGGAGTCCGATCACAGGAGCAAGTATGACCCTGTCGTAAAGGGTTAATGCAGGGCGCCAAGTAAGGAGTCAATAGAGAAAGTCAGGGACTTGACTCTGGGCGTTAAGGAGTCGGCTGTTCCTGGCATATGTAAGGATGGCATCCTCACACCTTCGCTTATGTCAGCAGTCCACCTGAGGTGGATGCATTACATAATTTTACCTTAAGCTTACCGACACCACCACTTTGTATTTTCCTCTCGTTGCTCGCAGCCTGGAGTCTCGCCGCTTGGAATATACCGTGGTCCTGTCTGTGTGTGTCCGGGTTATTGGCACAGTCAATAACCTGGGATGTGCTGTACGGTTTGGGTTGTCTGAGGATGTGATGTGTCTTCGTAGCATGTTGGGTTGCATTTGATAACCTGAACAAGGTATGTGGTGGATAACCCGGATATGACTCCTATTCCGGGTTTGGTGGGATATCTGGATCCCGTGGGCAATAATCCGGTGATGGGTTATTGGCGAAAAAGAAAGTGAAGAAAGTGCCGTTCCGTCGAATCATGACACTCTCCAACATCGCTGGATGCGTGAGAAGAAGAACGTGAAGCCTGAGATCAGATGGTCTCAGATGCGTCGCCATTTTACTCCTGGCTTCGAGAACATCCTAGATGTTGGGGTCAAAGAGGGTTGGTATGATCCAGACATGTTGATCGAGGCATACGTATCCAATTCTTTCTGTCCGAAATTTTATGATGTTGTACTTATTATTCCTACAGGCTCGTATTCCGTTGGGTGTTCATTCCGTGGCTCCAGACCGAGCTCGACCGGTATGTCGACCGAATCAACAATACTGCAAAGCGGGCAGATCGTAATAAGATTCTTCCTCACGGTGTGCCAAATGACATCTGTGAACACCCCGCCGATTATGGCGTGTTGGACTTCAAGGTATAGCACTCATTCCCAGGACAGGAGATAATTGAACACTTCAAACAGATCAAAGTCAACCCGAATGCAATCAATGATGTCCGAGGAGTGTTTGCGCCTCCCGAGAATGAGGTTTTTCAGTTGGTACCTCCAGACTTTCAGGACATTATTGCCCAAATCTACATGGAAATTGGGCAACCCCCATTACGAGAGCTTCTTGTTGGGATGTATACCACCAACTTCTGGGCATGTTCAGGGGTTTTGATGCAGCCCACAGAATGCCACATGACATTGATGCAGACTGGGGATATGCATTAGCCATGGCAGGTGATGCGCATGCGAAGGACATCGAGCTCACCCCTAATTTTCAACCACTACGCAATGGAGAGGATGTAATTGGACCGGGTGGTGCATATTATATGGGAGGGGTGAACAACGGCAACGGCCTAGGTACGGGAGCATTTTATCTGCTACCTTGGGGTTCTGACAAAATTCTAGATGCTGCACAATCCACTGAACTAGACGATATGCTTAACGAGGATGAACCGGTGATAAGGGAGGATGACTCCAATGATGAAGGCGAAATCTTTGCCTTGTTCTCGGATGAAGAGGTGCCGGACGATGCAACGAATGATGAATGGTAGCTTCCGTGTGTAATTCGAGACAATTCACGTCAGCAACTTCATGAATTTAGTGATGGGAAGTCGACGACAGTTACATATTGTTCCAATAGTGTTCGCAACCGGCACCTTTATCTGAATCTCCAACAACAAGACGAGACAATATTCAACCACTCAGATTGACTAATCACTTTGGTGCAACAACTTTAATTGGTGTTTCATACACTTGCTGGGGTCGGCAGAGACAGTTTTCGGGGTCTTACAACCGCAAACGGAAGCCCCGATCATATGCCATCCATCAAAGACCTCCTTTGGGAATCAGGTCAGATTACCCCCAAAAAAGGTCCAAAACGGCCAAAAAAGTGCGGTTAGGAGCGTTAGCTTTTTCTGGACCTTGAAAGTAAATTACCGCTAAAACATGCTAATTTACCTCACGTTAGCGGAGTTTAGCATTGGATTAGCTTGCATATTTGCTTCGCGTTGCTCAAGAATCCGACAAAAAGAGCTTGAAATCAATGTATTGGGCAAGCTATCTACGGACAGGTTGTAGCTACATCAACCTCAACAACGAACCTCAGCAACACGGCACCCATATGAATCACAGAATTTAGAAGCTAAACGAGACGTAGGTCAGCAAACGAAGACTAAGGGATCAACAAAAGAAACTTACATTGGCGACGGCAAGCAACGAGAACGTGTGCGGGGTAAGATTGACACAGAGCGCCAACCCGGCCAAACGGCGAGCACAAGAAGATATCCGGCGCTAGACCTAGATCAGCAGCAGACGAAGGCTAAGTGACGAACGAAAGAAACTTACATTGGCGGCGGCAAGCAACAAGGACGTGTGCGGGGCAAGAATGACACGAAGCGCTAACGGCGAGCACAAGAAAAAAATTGCCGGTGCCGCGTAAAACGAGTGTGCGCCTCATCACTGGGGCTACAGTTGTCAGTTGTAACGGAGCGAGTACGAGATCCGCATCCGTATTATTACAGTTCTGTTGTGCGCGGCTGCGTACACGAGACACATATGTAAGCCAACGAGCACAGAAGGAATACATAAACTCACGACAAGAGAGGGCGTGGAGCCATGGTTTGCGAACACATGTGCGTTACGTGTAAAGTGGAGACGTGGGCGGCACCCATTGCGCATCGTCCAACCACCGTCGGGATGCATCAAGCTGTGATGCAAGTGTGAGTAGGGGGAAGTGCGAGAGGGGTGGACTCGTTACTGTAACCGGAGACGGGCAGAGGGTATACGAGTTGGGCAGCGCAAACAAGACGGATACAGACTCACCTGTACTTCAGGAGCCAGGCCACGCCTCACACAGAGGTAAGGAGGCCTCACAAGATCCCCAGGGTCCCACTCTCTTGACGATACCACGTCGACGAGCAGCAGCTGCGCAGAAAGCCTGAGTCATCATAAGAAGCTGTGGCAGCTCGCGGGGACGAGCCTTGTGGCGGGAGAGGCAGTAAGTGAGGGTCTTTGGAGTCGTAGAGAGGTCTGAGCGTGGGGGAAGGAGAGGACGACATGGGGGAAAGGAAGAAGAGTTGTTGACAGGTGTTGACCGTCTTCCAAACAGAGTCATCAACCAACACCACGTGATGACCGGCAACTCTTACGACCGGTGTTTACGACACCTCTCGGCAACGGACTTAGCGAAATCTCTTTCAACTTCCTTCCAACCCTTTCAATGAAAAAGCGGGTAGATGCATTATTTGCCTTCCTGGGTGCCGGCACACACACTAACATATGAGAGAAGGCGAGCTCTGCCTCCCAATTGAGTTTTCACAAATCAGCAAAAGCTAATTCAGGAAATCTGGCGAATTTGACCGTTTTCCCGGATTTTACCCCAGTTTGGCCTAATCTGAAAGGCCGAACCAAATTACCCCTAATTTAGGAAAGGAGCTTTTTTCCTGATGTCACACGGCAAGCAAGCCGGACGTCGCTAAAAAGCGTGGTGCTCCGGGTTTCCATATAAATCACACACCGCCATCGTTAACCATCCATGCCACGGTCGAGCCACGTCGCAGTGCCACCATGAGTACCCCCAGCTTGCCTGCCTGCCTGCCTGTCCAGGAGATGTGGGATCATATCATCGATGACCTTCAGCAATCCAACACGGACTTGCGGTCATGCAGCCTTGTCTGTTGGTCGTTTGTCGCGCGCGTCCAATCCCACATCTTCCGATGCATCTCGATTGACAAGAAACACCCTAAAGTGGCGGAAAACCGGGCCGAAATCCTAGCCAGCAAGCTCGCGTCAATCCTGGCCGAGTCCCCACACATCATCCCTTATATTCGTATTCTTTACCTGGGAGACTGCCGAGGAGCCGTGGTCACTCATCTCCATCGAATCCCCTGGTCTCATCTCGAGGAGCTGAACCTGAGGTGTTACAAAAAATCTGACCGGATTCCGGACGCAAATCTCAACCATATCCACGGCCTTGTGGGTCTTCCCTCTATACGTGAAGTAAGCATCGGTGGCGAGGGGTGGGGAGGCGGCCAGATATTCAAGATAGTCACCCACTGCACTCCGCATCTGGAGCGCCTGATCTTCTGGCACTGCAGTTCGCAGCTGGGCCCTTTCCATACATCGGATTCTACTGTGCGTGTCACGCAACCAAAAATACGCCAGCTTATTTTCATGGACTCGGATGCACTATCGGGTGTCTTCACGGACCGCTCTCTCCCACTGGACTTATCCACTCTCAGGCATGTACGGTCCTCAGGATCCATGGCCAAAAGCTTCAGATCATTTCTTCTGCGGCACTGTCCCACAGTTGAGAGCCTACGTTTCGGAGGAGAGGGTATGTCCCTTGTGTGCACCATTTCAACATCGATTGATTCCTCCGCTGTAGACTCTGGCATCGAATTGATAAATCTCGAGCTCTTCCCCCTGCTCAATCATTTGGCCTGTGATGATATAGGCTTTCAATTCAACCAGATGCTTCAGTCCCTACCTCCGAACAGCGCCGTCAACACGATCCGAGTTAACCTGTTTGGCCGTCGCCTCACTATGGCCGTGATCGAGGATTTCGAGGCCACGATTATCGCCTTGAGGATGCGGCGCGTGGAGTTGGCAGTCAACACACATTCCCCATATTTTATGGGTTCCCACCTGCCGACTTTGGCTAGGATGATCCGGCGGGATTTTGAGCAGCTCGAGGAAAGAGGCCTGCTCTTCGTGTATTTTATCTGAATCCGGTGAACATCATCCCGTTCTTTTCTCGTTCCCGACTGACTCTGGTGTGGGGAGTGCGGACGCTGTACAGTATCGCTACCTCCTTGTTTGAACTGTCTTCCCCACGGGGATTTAGTTCACTCTCGTTCTGCCTCTGACGAAATCGACTCCTTACGGCAATTGCGTTCCTTGTCTCCCTCTATATCTCTCCGTATTTCTAAGAAATCCCACCATCATAGCGAAAGCAATTCGTCAGAAATGCTTCCTTTACGCTTCATCGTAACTAGGAGCGTAGCGGCAAGATACCTCTCCCATGCGTCAGCGAAGGGTACTTGTTCTAGCAAGGAACCCACTTACATTTCCGTATGACTTCCGTACGACTTCCGTACGCTCCATACATCGACGTAACTCAGCAGCCGTCGTAAATCCCAGGGAACGAACCCTTCTTACGTCGCAATTTAACTGCGATAAAATGGCGTTGGGTGAATTTTTGGACGGTATTATGGCTTCCGCTGACAATACCAATCCAGTTCACGGCTTTGATATCCAACATGGAGAAATTACTGCGGAAATTACTGCGAGGACAGGTCCCAGGATTCAACATTAACCTTATCGATAAGATAAGAGATAAACATGCGTCAGTGTCAAGTGACATCCATCAAACCTTGATCAAACCCTTCCCTTTCTCCCCTTCGCTCCCATGCACCCCGCCCTACGCTTCAACAACGTCGAACGCCTTCCCTTGTCGTCCCGGGTGAGCATTTTGTTCCATAGGGTCTCTTCCATACCCTCTGAACTGCTGGCAGAGAGTTGTAGCCGCAGTCTGCGGACGACATCCATCCCACAGCGATGTGGCAGGTTTCGCGGTCTTGATGGATGCGCTGCGTCCAAGGAGGAAACTGGTAGACCTGCTCCCAGCGTTTTACCAACTGCTTGATCCCGCAGGCATCCCGCGTGCTGCTGAACTCGACGGTGCATCACCCGATATGCTGCGCACAATCGATCTGGCACTGCTATCTCTGAGCGGCCTATGGGGATTCCGTGCGCCGCCAGAAGCCGGGAAGGATCTTTGGCCCCGTACTTGGGCCTGGGTTCAGTTTGCGCAGCTTTTTCGCGACTTCCTGTCTGAATTTCCCGGTGATCAACTGGGCATGCCGGACGAGGAGGAACTTTGCTTCCACTTCATGACATTCACTCGGGATATGTCATACGAGAACTCCAATGCAGTGATGATTAACTCCACCCAGGGACTTAAAGCGCTTGCTGCGCGTACTTGGGTCTGTATGCTTAAACAGCAGAACCCTTCCTTGCTGGTGGACGCACTCTACAGCGTGTTCCCGTTCTTGTCCAATGCTACTTCCGGTCTTGAAGAAATTGTGGAAGGTGCCGGTGGAACCTTGGACGACGTGGCTGCCCACATAATGGACCATTTCACCTTGGTTCTTCCGCCTGCCGGTACCGCGCTCTCGTTGGATCAGCGCGGACTTCTCGAGTCTGTCCTCGCGATCTGGGTGCGCCTCGATGGCATGTATGAAACCACAACCCCTGCGCCCAAAAAGCCGCTCTCGCTTGCTCTGATCTCGCGTGGTGTCGTCAAGCCCTTCACCTTGGCAGTGTGGTCGCTCAGTCTCTCGACAACACCCGACTCCGTCCGCGCACTTGAGGAGTGTCTGAAGATCTACGCCACGGTTCTCCCCATGCGAGACCAAGGTGTGCGGGTTGCAGTCCAGAATGGCACCATACCTGCCTTGCTCACCTGTGCGCGGCGGGGCGTTTCTGACCAGACGCGCCGGCTCCTTTCGTTTCTACTGGAGCAAGTTATAACTCCGGCGACCGTGTCCTGTTACGTTCTGGCCGACGTCGATGCTGCCATTTCTGCGCTTGAAGACATTCCTCCACCTGATTCTTCTTGTGGGATGGAGTTCGTCAGAGCATGGGCTAGCCTGGAGCGAACAACGCTGCACAGACTGGAGGTGTTGCGGGTGTTTGATTCCCCGGACCACATATCACGCAGGGCGTGCGATAATGTCCAAGTGAGCAGCAACACATCCGTCTGTCCAGCGTCTTCCTGCTGACGAACGAACAAGTGCGGCAAAATTCAGGAGAAGCGGAGCTTGAAACGGTGTTCGGGGTGCCGCGAACTGCTGTATTGCTCCCAGGAATGCCAACGTCTCGACTGGCGGCGGGGTCATCGAGATGTATGTGCCCAATATCTCAATGCCCACACAGGCACGTCTATTTACTCCGTTGTGTGATTTGTTTGACAAATACCACGCCTCCAGACATTCACTCCGCCTACAACTCGCGCGAGCGCGCATTTCTGCGCGCGCTACTCAATTATGATCACAACTGCAACAGAATCCAGGTTTATCGCAACTCCGCCGTCCAGTGGAGCAGTTCTCCCAACGCCGAGCTCGTTACGGTGTTTGACTATTGCTCCTCCGAGGTGGCAATCAGTGTGCGCGTGCTGACGTCCAAGACTGCGGAGCTGATCCCCCAGGCCCAGCATTGGCCGGATATCGTCGCGCGGGCAGGCGCGAGCGCAGGGCGGATGGCGCTCGGAATTGTGTTACTCCGGGACGGCAATAAACGCCGCGAGTGGGTTGTCCCCCTGCGAATGGCTACATCTGCAGTACGGGATCGAGTGAAGGCGATAGCACGCTCGGGGGGTTCGAGCGATCCCGGGGTAATCCATGAACGGGTAAAGTTCATACGGCCTGCTGCTGAGTTTCAGACCTTCTAGCTGAGGCGACTTAGTCCATCCTTGGTCTATCCATGCATCCCATTGCTTTATGTAAAAACAAAAACACCTGAACATTAAAACATCTCCGCGCGTCCAACCGTTCCAAAGGAACTTCGAAGCTTCCGCACTGCCCATTCGTTCACCGTTGACTAGACGAATATACATGTACGAAGCCGACAGCCTCTTACCATTTCTCCTTCAGCACTGTTCCACTCACACTTCCGACGCTTGTAAATTTCATCTCCCAACAGCGAAATCGTCACGCTCATTTAATCTATAATGTAATCCATTCAAGGATGGTTTAAACAATATGGTACGCGCTATGATATTTGGTACTAGTATCTAGAACGTGAACTCCTCGCCGACGATCTTTTCCGTCATCGCCCACAGTCTGGCGGCAGTGGCCTGCGAACTCGATGTAAAACAGCAGCTCATGGAAGCAATACATGGTACTCACGGGATCGGAACTGTGAGCCGCAACAGACTCGTTTTTGACAGTCGAGTCGTCGAGGTAAGCGCCGGGCTGGTCTGGGATCGAAGCCGTAAGTAACCGAAGCAATTGGAAAGCACGCAGAACGTACCGTTTATGCGCGGGTCAAATGCTGCGGCCACGGTGCTGGAAAAGTCCATGAGTTACGTTGCTTTCCGGCGAGCGAGTAAAAGGATAAACGGCGTACGTCGCTGCACCCTGCGGGATAGTTTTCCACTGGATCGACTCCGTGTTCGGCTGTCCGTCCGGACCTAGGACACCAAGCGCCTGCATTTCGGCGAGGGACTCCTCCTTCTGGTTCATGTTCGTGAAAATGACTGTATATTATTCAGTCAAATGGAGGGCTTGTAGGAGAAAATCAACCCACCTCCGGGATGCAAGCTGTACGCATTGATCGCGCCCTTAGACCGCTTTGACAGCTCGAGTGCGGTGAGGATATTGGCAGACTTGGCCCTGAAGTACGAGCCGGTGCTGGTATACGTCTCGGGATTCGCGTGCTCCATGGTGGCAAAGTCAATTCCGAGGCCAAAGCTGTGCGCAGCGCTGGAGACAAAGATAACGCGCGGGGTGTAGCTGGCGGACGCAGACGCCAGGAGCTTCGGGGTGAGCAGTTTGGTGAGCAGGAAGGGGCCGACGTGGTCCGTGGCGAACTGGCTTTCAAGACCGTCGGCGCTTAGCTTGAACGGACCCATAGCGGCGGCCGCGTTGTGAATGAGGACCTGAAGGGCGAGCGTTCAACACGAGCAATATCAACCTGTTGCCTGAAGCCGTACATGTATGGGCTCGGGATAGGCGTTGACCTCAGCAGCGGCTTTGCGAACGCCGGCGAGGGAAGCCAGGTCGAGGGTGAGCCGACGGATGTTGGCGCTGGGAATATCCTTCTTTATCGCGTCCTCCGACAATTTCAACCTGAAGCTAAATGAGTACTGACGAGCCCCCAAATCGCGGTTAAAAAACAGCATACCTCTCGTTGTTATAACCTGTGATTATGACAAGATTCGCATGCTTCGCAATGGCGCGAACCGTTTCGAAACCGATTCCATTCAAGGATGTACCGGTGACGATGACTGCGAAATTGTAAGCCGATATCCTCACGACTGAGCGATTGTGAAGCACATACCATTTTTGCCCTTGATTTCCTGAGAGAACTCAGTGGCCACCTCTTCGGCGGTGGTGTTGAACGAGAAGTTGGGAGACATGGTGTAAATGATTTTTTGGTGGTTGTGGTTTGGATAAGCAAAATGAGAGGAGGACTGCGTTCATACCGCCTTTATATGTGAATTGGACAACGGCTGAACAAGAAAGCTGTTGAATAAGCACGCCCGCCTTGGTATACGCGAAATGCGGTCTTCCGGGTGAATAAGCAGAGCTCAATGAATGGCTTACGAATCAACCTCCCGGAGCAACCGCGAGAGGTGTCAGAACCCTCCGTATTATCATCGCTGGGCCACAAATCTATTTGCTGCCCGACACAGACTCATTCAAGATTGGTCGAGACTCGGACTCGGAGAGAGCCTGGCATTCTGCATACAGGAAATTCGAGAGGGGTTCGTCGACGTCGACCGGCCTCCGTACATGACCGGAAGTCGGATTCGAACCTCGGCTCACCGAACCGAAGCAAAGGCAAGGGCGGGATGGATGGCAATGGGATGAAAGAAAGAATCCGGCATCAGTGGCGATGCATCGCGTATCTGTGCCGATGCTCTCCTGCCGAAATCCCACGCCTCTTATCGGAGAAGAATTCGTGTTCTGGCCAATATTTTGGAATCAGGCTTGAAAGTCTCCTGAGGTGCCTGGCCTCGCAGCCGGGAGCATTTCCAGTGACGGAAGCCTGAAGCTGAATTTTCGTTGAATTTCGTTGGAATTGGGGTTTTAGAAGGCTGAAGCAGGATAGTGTAGTCCGTTGTCTCTTTACAGCTCTAGAAGGTGTGGATATTTTGCGTCAAGTCCAAGTAAGCAACTAAATCAACTGAATCTCCCCGCGCTCCACCTCCTCCTCCAGTCTTCTTGCCTGTTTCAGGTCACCCATTGTCCCCAGTGCTAGCGACGTAAAATCCGCCGACACCATCAACGCTGTGAACCCCTCCTGAAGCCGCTGCTTGATCATGTCAGGGCGTGGCGTGTATGCCATGAGCGGGACCTTGTTAGCTTTTGCTGCCGCGATGATGAGCTCGTTTGCCCGCACGTACTCGGGCTCCTTGCCAGTCAAGCCAACCAGTCCCATCTCCGTGCGGAGATCTCGGGCTGCGCGCGCATGTCAGGGATCGCGGAAAAAAAAACCCCGAAGGGAAAAGGAAATGCGACTCACCGCCGACCATGACCATATCCACACCCTTGCACCGCATTATGGCCTCCACATTTTCAACGCCCGCTCGCGACTCGATTTGTGGAATGATTGCCACATTTTTGTTTGCGACGGAGAGGAGCGTTTCGCCTTCTGGGACAGTGTCCGTTACGCCGGCAATCTAGGTTCAAGAGATGTTATGGAGCTAAGCGGGCAGAAAATGACACGGCGCACGAAGTGGAATGGCTGCACGGAGCGATGGCCGAGGGGACTGAATTTCCGATCAACAGTCCGTTTGAGTAAAGGGAGGGGAGCGACGCACGGGTATCGACACGTTGCGACGAGGGCCGCGACCTCTGCTTCGGTCTCCACGTGCGGGACGACAATCGCACCAGCGCCTGCATTCATACACCACACCTGAATTGTGTTTCAACCAATCGGGCTTCGGTCACAGTCGAGGGCGGGAGCGCACCATGTATTCAAAGGACGTCTTGCTCGGCACGCGCACGACCGGGATAGTCCTGCCATTACTCTCATGATTGATCGTCTGGATGAGTAGCATCATGAGGTCGGGCCCGCAGGGCGTGTGCTCTTGGTCCTACATTGGCAGGATAAATCATCCAACCAAACGAACAAAAGTTGAAAAAAACGGCTCACAATCCAACAATAATCGGCCCCTGTTGAGGCGATGATTTTTGCAACATGCAAGCTAGGGATGGACAAGGCAACACCGTAGAGCACCTGGCCAGACTTTCCGAGCCCGCGAAAATTGCTGGATTGCTGGGGCGTAGGGCTCTTCCAAAAGTCCGAGTGCGGGGGGTGAGACGCGCCATTGCCGCTGACGTGGCCGTTACCGTTGGATCGTGGGTGGCCCATGGCGGAAGATAGGCGGAAGAAAGTACACTGGAGCGTCCTAACCGCCGCCCATCCGTCTAAATAGCATACCTGGAGCATAGTTTCTCACCCTTACCCGGCCTCTTCTTCGCATCCAGATCGAAAACTGTCTGCTTCTAAATCGTACGACGTACGTAGATGAGCCCCTCGGAGGAGTGGAATGGGTCCTAGCGTTGACCGACGACACCGCGCATGAGCTGTCGACAGGAGTATTGCTATAGACGGGTTGGTCTGTGCGCGGTGGGGAAACGTTAACATTCTACGAAGGTCGGCGCCAATGATTAGCGAGATCTGGGTGGTCGGTATGGAGTAATAGTGCGCCATCGAGAAGTTAGAACAGTCATATTCGCATTCGGGCAAATATCCAACCGATAGCAGCGCTGCGTTATCATTCGGCCTACAGGTGTCGGTGACCGGCGTTGCGGTATCACCGTCTCTGAGGCCACGAGGAGCAAGGCACTGGCAAGAACCGACATGAGCATTGCGCAGATCAAGCATGTACACCTTGATTACCGAAACGCGCGGGTGGGGCCACAGCGCTTAACCTTCCTTGGAAAAGCTTGAACGAAAAGGAATGTATCCACTCACGGCAAGCTACGTGAACAGCCCCGCCGGAAAGAGGTGAGTTGAGGTCAATCCGACTCTTGAACGGAAGTTGTGCGGCAGTATGCTGGGCGTGCACACATTTCTCCGGAGGGTCGTCGATTCCCTCCGTCCTGCTCGTGCCTCGCGGGTTCTCGCTGAGCCCTATGCGTGCGGGCGAGGCTCACGAACGAGACTGGGCGTTCTCTGCACTTCATCTCCGACACCGCAGTGCCTCGGTCAGTCGGCATCAGCATCCACCCGTTTTAAGGTTCGTATGGCGTGCTTCGTCCGCATAACCGCTCCGGTGGGGTTAGATGACGGTTAGAGTCTACTTGACTCGAGGAGAACGAGTGATAATGGCTGTGGCGCCGCGTTCGTTAGCCTGACGCCACTGCCGATATTCCACTCAAAAGAGATCGGCAGGGATGAATTGCATCTGTGGGAGGCACCACCGCGATATGAGGCTCAACTTGAAGATCGCGTCGCACGGTCAAAAATTAATCCTTCCTGGTGTCAAATGATGAATGGCAGGATTGAATGAACTGAAGCCGAGTGCGATAATTAACTTCAAGTTGTTTGTTCGCCGGGAGAGCGCAGGGAGTTGAGGAGGCTACCGTATCCCCGAGGCGACACTGAGATGAGGGAAGTCGCTAGCATCCGGATGGCGAAGGAGCAACACAGTCTAGATGATTGCTGCCACAGGAATGGGTATCTGGACCCATTCTCAGAGTCCATTTGGGGCTTGGAAGAAGTTAAAAGTCTGCCTAGACGTCGACATTTCACTGGCAGCCTTGCGTCCAGCTTGCAATACAGAGATAGAAGCCCGGGGCGTCGATCCAGAACACAGTCAACAGTAGCTAGATTCGTTTCCAAACAAGGCTTGATATGGCGGGAAGAGCAGGGAAGAAGTTCAAGAACGGCGACATGGGAGTTGGGAGTAAGCGGTGCACAGCCACCGGCGCTTCTCCCAGCAAGGCACCAGCGCTTACTGACAGCGCTTACTGACAAAAAAAAAGCAGCGACGCACACGAGGCAGGTACAGAGTACAGTAGTAATACAGCGATCTGCATAGTCGCATTCGAGAGGGGGAAATCGGACCAGTACGTGGACGGTAATAACAAGAAACAGATTTCCCCTCGCTTTCCTAGCCCATCCCGTCCGCTCGAAGATATTATCTCCTTCGTCCAGCATACCAGCGTTTCCGCGCAAAGGGCAGTAGAGAAGAGGCAGCGCTCGTGGTGACGCGGGCTTCGAGTCAGATTGGCGGGGGGATGTGATTCTCGACGCCAATGAGGCTTGCGACGAGGAAACTCGGGAGCGCCCATCCATGCGGAGGCCACAACGACACGCACGGTCCCCGCCCTCCATGCTTCCCCTCCCCGTGCGTGCCGGCTTACAGCAGCAGATGCGTCTCCGACGGCCGTTCGCCAATTTTATGTCCGCGTGCGCCGGGAGGATGCAGGCGCCGTTGCGACCGGGCGTGTCCCCAACGTCAAGCCCCTCCTCGTCGTCACCCCTCTGTAAAACGAGGAACGACGCACGAAGCACGCGATGCCACGCAAGGCTAGGGTTATGGCCAGAGGGCGGAGGGGCGGAGAGAGGGCCAAAGGCACGACGTGCATGGAGCGCGCGATCGCGAGCGAGGATAGCGGGGACGGCGGAGATGGAGGGGGACAAACCGAGAAGGAGCCATCTCAGTTGCGAGCGGAACGAGCGAGGCACGATGTCGGTGTACGACGTGCGTCAAGACTGCGGGCGGAGGGCGGGGGGCGGGGGGACGACGAAGGCGAAGACGTGGATGTGCATGTGGAGGAGCGCGCTATCGCAACGCCGAGATATGAAGATGGAGGAGGAGCCGACTTCAAGCCCCTCCCCACGGTCACCCTTGCCCCGAAAGAAGACACTGTAGGGGCAGCATGACGCACAAGTACGCACGCCGATAATGTGTCTTAAGAGGGGCGAGAGGGGGCGAAGACGTGCCGTGCATGTGGAGAGGGCGGGATGAGCCGATCAAGCCCCTCCTCGTCGTGATCCCTGGACTGTGCAGCGCGAAGCACGACGGACGACGCACCAAGCACGCACGGCGATAACGCGCTTCAGGCTTGCGGGCGTAGGGTGGAGAAGAGCGAAGACGTAGATGTCGACATCGATGGCCATGAAAACGCGAAAGACGTCGAGGATGGAGCGAAGATGGGAGGGAGAAAGACCGATCTCATTTACGAGCGGGGTGATCGAGGCGCCGTGTTGGAGTATGCGCGTAGCCGTCGCCAGCCCTTCCACCCCTTGCATCACGCTCCCGGCGCTGCTGCTCCTTGCGCGCGCCGAATCCACCATCTTGACCTCCTTTCACTCCTCGACTGGCCGTAGGTCGCCGTGCACGCACGTCCACGCAGGCGCGGAGTCGTCTGTCTTTCCAGGCACCTTGCTACCATACACCGATCGTACGCACAAGCTCTCCGTCCTCCCCGTCCTCCCACCGCACCGTGCCTCTCCTCCCTCCCCTACCGCTCTGGTACAGGCACATCCCCACCGACGCAGACAGCGCGATCCCGCACCTGGAGCGACGATTTCACATGCAGCGGGGCGGCGGCATGAGCCTCGCTGGGGGATGTGCTCAGAGGGTTGGAGGTGCAAGAGGTGGTGCAGACGAAGTGCGAGCAATGACATACAAGCCCGTGCGGGTGGCGACGGAGGACGCAGGGGAAGGCGAACGAGACAAGCAGTCGGAGACGCGCGCCATTGGCACCCTGGAGACCTGGAGCGGGGCATGACGTTTTCACTTCTGCGGGCGGGGGCGAAGTGCGTAGAGGCGGGAAGGTGGTAGAGAGTCTTGGGTCCGCAGCTTGTAGTGGCGTGCTCGAGGCGAACGCGTCCACGGCGCCCATCTTGACTGATCTTCGAGCCGCCCCCGCCGCACGCATAGTGTCTTCCCTTCCCTTCCCTCTCCTCCGTCTCCCCACCTCGCAGCGAATCAGTACCCCCCCAGACGCTCGCGGCGTACAGCCCGGCTCAAGAATGGCCGACTATTGAGTCTGACTCGACACGGCGAAGCCGGACGGACGGGGGTGATGACGTGTCGGATCCAGCATCATGATTGGCGTGCGCCACGCCAGCTGAGAACACCTAGCGCGTGCGTGCACATTCCGCTCGGGGGTGCGTGTGCGAGACGAAGAGGAGACGAAGTGCGGTGACGCGTAACGGAAGGCAATCTGTCAGCGGCTCGCATCAGCACCAAACGCTGATTGACACTAGGGCCGGCGTACGCAGCGCTAGGGGGTAGGGCGGAGAGAGAAGAGAGGACGCAGACGAAGACGAAGACGTGGACCAAGGCGTGGACGAAGACGTAGATGTCGACGTAGATGTGCATGAAAGCGCGAATGCAAAGCCGTCGAGGGGTGGAGTGAGGATGACCGAGGAACAGGGACAGCGAGTGGAGAAGGACCAATTTCATCCGGTGTGATGATCGAGGCGCGATGTCGGTGAATGCGCGTCGCCGTCGCCATCCTTTCTGCCCATTGAATCGCCCGGCGTTGCACTCCGACACCCGCGCATCAAGTCCTCTAACTGCTATCGGTCGCCGTGCACGTCCACAGTCGCTCCTGATATTCTGCACAGGACGTCGACCCCACACACGAGGCGCAGGTATCCTCCCCGTCGTCCCCCCGTGCCTGTCCTCCCCACCCCTCTCCAGCCTCACGGCTCTGGTACAGTACATCCCCACCCACGCAGACTGCGCGATCCTTACACCCACGGTGATCTCGCTCGAGTGGGGCCTGGATATACATCGGCCTGGCTAGGCAAGGGTGGAGGTGCGAGAGAGGGTGACACCAAAATACGTTGAGATGGTACGCGGGCACAGATCGGGTGACGACGTGCAGACGGGGAAGCGGGGGAGGGTGGGCGAGACAAGTAGTCGGCGGGGACGTGCGCACCCAGCTGCGCGGACTGCGAGCGCAGAGAGCGCAGCGAGGTTTCGCTTCTGCGAGCGCGGTAGGGGCGGATGTGTGGTAGAGTACCGTGTCTGCAGCATCGACGTGCAGCTTGTAGTGGTGTGCTTCGTGTAAGTGCGTGCAGGGCGTCATCGTGAGTAATCATCCAAGCTGCTCCGCCGCCCAGCCGGCGACCGCAGCCATCGTCCTTCCCTCATCTCCCACCTCTCCGTCCCTTCGCCCCGCGGGCCGTCAGTATATGCACACGCTCGCGGCGTATAGCCCAGGCCAAGATGGCAAACGGCCAGAAGCTGGGACTCGACTGTCGTTCTAGAAGAGTTCCACATACGTCGACCGCGCACACAGGGGGCAGGTTTTCTTCCCCACCCTCCGCTCTTGCATCCTGCCCGCCCGCCCGTCCCGCCCTCTCCGTCCCCTCCCCCACACCCTGACGCGGTAGATCCACGCAGACAGCGCCCACCCGCCCTCGCCCCGCACTCGCCTCGCGAGCATACAGCCCCGATTTCACAGGTAGCGCTGCGCGGGCGGGTTAGGCGTCAGCGTAGCCGGAGGGGATCGGAGGGTCGGACTCGAAGGGCTGAAGGACTGAAGAGGCGAGAGGGGTGAGGACCAAGTACGTTGGATGTTATCCGGGTCCACGCGGAGTGTCGATGGAGAAGTGCATATGTGTGGAAGAGGGCAAGAGAGCTGCGCAAATTGCGGGCTTGCAAGGCGCTGCCATGGGCACGATATTGCCGCGGCGACGGCTGAGGCGTCGTGCGGCGTGCGTGGTGCAGCGTGCGGCGTGTGGGAGACGTGCTGGTGTCGGGTACCGCATCGGCGGCGTCGACGTGTACTAGCCAAAAGTGAGTGTGTCTGCGGCGGTGATCTTGACTGTTCTACAAAGCACGTATGTCGATCACACACGAAGAGCGCAGATGTCACTGCGTCTCCCCTCCTTCACGTCGCACCGCACAGACACATGCATCTGTTTTTGTTTCCGGACTCGCCTAGCCACGCCATGCGCAGAGTTGGTAGACTGTAAAATGGGGCCTGGGCTTCGGCGGGGCGGGAACGAGGTTTCGCGATTCGCAGTAAGCTGACGCGGGGGTGGAGCGAGGGCGCGTGCCTAAGAACAGGGGAGAAGACAGTGGGATCGGGCTGAGCAGACGTGTGCGCTCGGCGTAGGCTTGCAGCGCGCGATTGACAGAGGCGGCCGTAATCTTGAAGGTACGCCGAATGGGCGGAGGGAAGACGTGCACGGGCGTGTGCTTGGGTGCAGGATGGATGAGGACATGCGAGAAGCAGGAAGCGGGAAGAGTCTTGTGGGAACGGGACGTGCGCATATGCGAGACGGAGTGGAAGCAGTGAAGAGAGTAAGTAGCAGTCTGTCGGCGGCCGGGTAACGTGTAGCGGCAGGCTAGTAGGCCATAGATAGTGGGCGATCCTACTGTCTCTCGCCGCGATAGAGGCGAAACTTAGAAGCATCGACAGGCGTACCCATCCCTTCACCTCCGAATGCAAGACGATGTCAAAGCGTCGAAATCCGTTCGCGCACGCAAACGGACGCCGGGTATGGCTGGGGGTAACCACAGAGACATACCCAGGGCCGAAGTGTAGACAAGGCTCGGGGACGGGCACACCACCACGCTCGACGCGCGTCCCGCTATCCTTTCCTCCCTGTCGCTTCTTCAAAAGCCAGAAGGAGGAAGAAGAAGGCGCGGGCATGCGCGGCCACTGACACGGCACACGGTCAGCGAGAGGATAAGTAGAAGAATCGTGAAAGAAACCGCACCATAAAATTCACAAGCGTGCACATCGACCGTGGAGACGAGACTCCTCGTGGTCATATGTAGCAGTACTACCAGTGCCACAACGATGGCTTCGTATGGGGAGCATCTCCGCTTGCACCAAGGGCGAGCGCTTGACGGCCGTCCAGTTATTCATCATCCCTGCTTGTCTTTCCGCCGTGCTTCCCCCTCCGCCCATCCTCTCCCTCTCGCGTTTCGTCTTCGCCCGATCCCCAGCACCTTCTCCCAGCCACAGCGCAACGTCTTGCCTGAAGCTCCCCTTTGTTGCAAGACATAAGAGCCAGAGCTTGCTTCAACGGCATGACTGCAGCGAGACGCTCAGACGCCAGCACAAGCGTACCAAAAGCACCGGCGAAGGTCCGCTCCGAATTGTGCAGTGTAGGGTAGGCCTTCACCTAGTCTATCACATGACTTCCTAAGGCGTCGAGTCCACGAGAGGAGATGTAGAGGACAAAGCATTCCGGCTGAGTCCCATTATCCCACGCTTGTGATCATCATTCCTCCAATCGTAGGTTCGAATCCCGGCCGTTCCGCCTTTTCCAACACTCACGTTCAACGTTCAACTGCCGTTTAAATAATCTGAGTAGCCCGCTGCGCGGCAATGCCCGCTATCTATCTTAGACGGTGGATTGGTTATAGCGTGAAACTCTATCATAAACGTACACCATACAGAATCAACAATGCATAGACAAGTCAACTCGGATGGTCCGTGCCACACACATAAACTAAGAATGGAAAAAGACGAGCAGAGCTTCTTGTAACAATAACGGACAGTGGAGCGGGCTTGTGTACACCGCAGGCGGGAACCCTGTTGCCACGGGTTGCATATAATATGTGCCGTAAAAATGAAAGGTATGGACACCTTCGGAGGTTTGACGGAAAAGTTTACACTGCAATATATTGGACGAAGGGGCGGCAGCAACTTGGGGCGGATGCATCTGTGTATCAGACTAGGGTTTAGTACAGGTGCCGAAAGCACAATGGGTTTCACTGTTCAGTGTAGGGATAAGCAAGTGGAGACCACAAAGAGAATGAACAATACCAAGCAAGACAACGTGGATAATTTTGACACCCACGACGGAAGTGCGGATGAGCGGGGATTGGATGTCATGCGTGCGAGGATTAGATGGGATTCCGGCGATATGGGTGAAAGTTGGGTTTGTTACTCGGGCAGGGCTACGAAGAATAAGGGGTGGGGGCGGCGGAGGGCTACCACAGCCAACAAGGACACCGATGGGGCTGAAGACGGATCTAACTCAGAGGTGCAAGGAATCAGCGGCAACTTGAAAGCTTTTGGGATGTTCGGGGTTGAAACTCGTTGCGAAAGAGCTATTTTCGGGATGTCGTGCTGTATCATTCATCCAGCCAGTGTCAGGTTAAAGTAGGTATCTTTTTGGTCCAATGAGAGTGGACCTTTGCCGTGTCGAAAGTTAAATCACATGGGTCGAGTCAAGGTCGAGTCTTCCAGAAGTCGCTGGTTCATTGAGTCTTTCTTTTTGAAAAGACCGAGCGGAAGCGGCAGCCTAAGACGACTGGTTACCGGTTGGAAGAGACGAGCCAGAAATGACGAGAAATTGGCTGAGAGGTCAGGACAGCCTGGGGGTCATGCGAGGAAACTTTCCGTAGTTGGAAAGATTCTGCGTTGCCTGGCAATTGCCTGGGAGCTTGGAAGACGGAGAAGCCAGCGAGTCTGAAATAGCTGAAGGAGCAGTACCAGAGAAATCAATTACTCTGGGGCCACAAGGGAGCCTCGAGATGAAGAGAAGCTTGAAAGCTGTGACAGGAAAGGAAGAAAAGATCAGAATTCACGTGAAAAACTGACGTCATTTTCTGCCATAATCTTGCAAACTGAGTTCGATCACTTTTTTGAAACCACTACAAAACCCACTACTAAAGATAGCGGGAATTTAGTCTTGACACCATCTTGACCTTGAACTTGAACCTATCACTCAACGATTTTTGAACAAACAATCGAAACGCTCCCCGCGGCCCACCGTTGCTTCCTCGGCGCACAACTTACTACAAGATCAAGATACATACCGCTTTTTTCTTAACAGGTACATATCTGAACCGATCAGTACTGAAACGGAATAGGCAAAGAATGGAGAGGCTTGTGCAACACTGTCATAACCAGGCCTCGTCACTCCTCTCCTTCTTCCAATTCCTTTCCGTTGGACTTCACGTCCCGGAGGTCACGTTCGATGCGCTCTATCCGCTCAATCACATCTGGAAGGGTATTTTCGATGATATTTGCGAGTCTTGCGACTTCCTCGACAAGCGTGTTCCAGCGGTGATCCGTGTGAATGGTATTCTTGTATGGCGCCGTAAAAGAGGACGATTCAGTTGGTTCGATTCCTGATTACCAAGTCACCTCACGAACGGTCCAAGTGTTTCTTGATTCTCACCTTCGAAACTGCGCATCTCTCTGTACAATGGTACATCAAAGCTTTCCTTCTCTACACCACTATCTGAATCTGCGAAAATTTAACGGCGCACAGGAATCAATCACTCGGCGACGTACCGTCAGTGGGGTTCACAAATGACGACAGAAAAAATCGTCCACACCACCAGATCTAGGTGGGGGGATATATCCCCTACCTGTAAGTAGAGGCGCGGCGGGATACATCCCCACCGGTAAGGCAGATATATGCCTGATATATCCCTTTACAAGTCTTCCCTTTGGGGAAGCCGGCTGCTGGGAAACGGCTGGCGTTGGGCAGAGGTGCTCGTCGTCGTCGTCGACGATGAGCAGGCGTCTTCACGCTGACTCAGCCTTCGCTAATTTCAATCAAAAGCGGATCTGGATGTCTAGATTACAAGATTACAAGATTACAGATAGATATAGATTAGATTACACAGATGTATATACAAGCGCAAGTAGAATACAAATAGGGGAATGTACAGTAAATCATACAGTGAGAAGTACACACGGCGCGCCAAATGGCGCGCTACGGGCAAGACAAACGCACGGCGCGCCAAATGGCGCGCTACAGTCAGGAAAAACGAACGAGTTCACGAGTCCCGAATCACCTTAAACACACCCTCCATCCCGCGCGACGGCAAAAAACAATCCACCTGCACCGGCTCGCCTATGGTGCGCAGCGCCCCCGCCATCCTCCTTTTGAATCCCGACACGCCCCCGATCGATCGGAGCCAATGGAACTCCTGGTGGCCCACTTTGCAGCGGCAGGGGAAGGCCGCGCGCACGCCGCCGTGCTTGAATAGACGAAGGTGCAGTAGTCTTTCTGTAAACACATTAGTCTCGCGCAAATGCAGAAAAAAAAAAGCCAAACTCACCACAGAAGCAGCGCCGCCTCACGGTGTATCGGCAAATCCATACCAGACTGCGGGCGGGGCCCACAGCCGGGCTCCCGTTGCATTTGTTGTACTCCGCACGCCGGCGCGCCATCCGCTTCGTGTGCCCGCCTTTGAGCGCGGTCACATCGAGCAGCTGGGTGGCGGTGATCCGCCCCCTGCGGAAGTCGGAAATCGCGTCGTCGGGGACGCTAGCGACGAGGTAGACCCATCCGCGCCCTTCGCGCCCGTGCGGAGTCGTTTGGCGTAGGCGGAGAAGGGCGCGGATGCGCGCAGTGTACGCTCTGCGCAGGCGCCTGGGAACGGGCTGAGGGGGCGGTTAGGTGGCCGTAGGACGCGAGCGTACAGTGCAGTCGGTGCTTTGGGCATCGCGACTCGGCGTCGAAAACAACCGGAGGGGCCGTCCGACGTCCCCCAAGGTGCCAAGGTGCGGCGAGTCGGGCCCAAACGGCGCCGAGAACGCCAGGAAGCGGGCTCACCCGCTCTTGGGGCAGGGGAGCGGGGCGGTCAAAAACGGCGGTGTTGGCGGCACAGAGAGCACGGAGGAGGATGGGGGGGAGCGGGTGTGACGATCGTCGGTCGTTTTTGGGGCCCAGAAGGCACGCACGGCGGGGGGACGACCCGCTGTGGTGGTGGTGAGAGGAGTGATGGCGCGCGGGAATTTGGGATTACAAGCCCTATAGGGCTTGTAGGTGGGTGAACCGGGCGCCGAATGGCACGCGCAACGCTCGCCAGACGCGCCCACGTCGACGAGACACCGCAGCGCAGGATGCCACCGACTCGCAGTGGCCGGGCTGCCCGGTAAGGCCGGCCCGGCCCGGCCCGGCGCCCACCGATCCCAAATGGTCGAATGTGTCGCTGGGGCGGGCGCTGCGGCCTAACGCGCACGCGGTGGAGGTGGGCGCGTATGCGGGGGGTCGAAACCAAGCCTCCGCGGCGCGCTCGGGCAGCGCACTAAGGGCGGGGGGCGGGGGGAAGGGCGGCTCGGCGCGGTCCTGGTGAGCGGCGTCGGGGAGGTGGGCGTCACGGTCGAAGGTGTGCGCGCCGGAGACGGGCGCATACACACGCCGTCGAAAGCGCGCCTTCGCGGCCCGCTCGGGTGGATACGAAACGAGGGGGGCCGGTTGGCGAATGGGCGGGTCCGTGCGCTCCTGGTGAGCGGTGTCGCGAGGTGCGCGTCACGGTGGTGCGCGCTACCCCTCCTCTTCCTCACCGTCGTCCCCGTCCCCGTCCCCTTCCCCTTCTCCGTCCCCGTCCCCGTCCCCGTCCCCGTCCCCGTGCCCGTCCCCTCCCTCGTCGTCGGCATCGTCCTCGCTGTCCCACTCCACTGCTTCCACGGCCTCAGCGGCAGTTTCCGCGGCGGTCGCTGCTGCACCTTCCGCAACGGCCTGCGCGACCTCCTCCCTACCCGTCGCGATGAGGGACGCCAGTCCCGCCCATTTCTTTTCGAATCGCGTCGCGATCGTGCGCAGTATTTGCGCTTGACGCGTCGCGTACGCGTCGTGTCCTTCACGCTGCTGCGGGTCATCCAGGATGTCTGGCCGAGTGGCCAGAATGTCCGGATTCGTAGACGCCGCGTGATTTTTCAAGGCGTCCCACTCATCCGCCCGCCACCTCAAGAAGATGGGCACCCGGCGCATCTCCTCTTCAAGGAGGTCCACCTCCTCCGTGTTCCTGTTGCCGAGCGCGCGCGTCTTGGCCCATTCGATACGGAGGGCTGATAAATGTGAGTCAGGCAACACACCGCGAGCCTTGAAGCTTACCTTCGTTCATCGCAGGGTTACGATCCGCGTTCGCTGCCGACCCATCCGCTAGCCAGATCCACGAGATCGGAGTGCGTGCCTCCTTTCGCCGCTTCTTCTTCGCCGCCACCGTCTCCTTTCGCTTCTCCTTTTTCGTCAGATGTTTTTTCCGGAATACTGCGGCAGGCATCTGCCGCACGTCCTCGGGGGCAAGTACCTGGAGCACCTTCTCCCATGCCCGTGGTTTCCCCAGGCGCGCGCCGAGCACTACCAGGCTATTCCTCGCCAACTGGTAGGTCACAGTCGCCCGTCGGATATTGGCGTCGATTGCTTTGATCTTCGTGACAGAGCGCGTGGTCTCCTTGACACCGTGGACATTCCCCTCGTCTTTGTACCTGTACTCGTTCGTCCGCACGAGCAGGTGATGGCGCATGTCGTAGAGGGCTTGATGGGCTTGCCCCTGGCGCAGTCGAAACTCGAACTCCTGCAGCTCGCGCAAACACGGCACGTCCCCGTCCAGATGCGACGGCATGAACACCGCCATATTCTGCACAAGCTCGCCCTCCAGGGGCTTTGTTTTGCTCTGCTTCGCGCGTTCAGTTGCTGCCGTCGACCTCAAGACTGCGACCTCCGGCATGAACTGCTCTTGCAGCTGCATCCACGCGATGAGCTTCCGGCGCGTCTTGCCGCAGCGCTCGAACATGATGCGTCTCTGATCCACAGTCGGATGAAGACCCGCGGCACTTTGGTCGAATTTCAAATCGCGCCTGCAACTCATGTTAGTCTCATGCTCGGGTACGTTTCGTCGCAAACACTCACTGCTGCTCTTCTATCTGGACGCCTTGAGCTAGCATGTCCGAACTCTCCGTCTCGCCCCTCACCACACCTCCGCCCTCCTCCGCCAGCTCACAGCGCACCGATGCTATGTTGATCGCCTCCCGTGTCCTCTCGAAAGGATTGGGCTTGACCGGGTTCGCCTCCCACGTTTCGGCCATCTCCCTCCACACCGCCAACGTCGCTTTCGGCAGCGTCCGTTCCTGAGCCAGAGTGTCCTTCCGTGACCTCACCATCTCCGGGACGTAGTGCGAAACTCTCTCGAAAAAGAATTTGCCTGGGGAATACGTGAGTTGCAGTGACTTCGTCTCGATAACGCTGACTTACCCATCGCGAGGATCTTCTTCCAGTTCCAGTCATTGAAGTGATCGTCAAGCACCTCCCGTCGTAGATGGGGTCCCATCTCCCTCGTCGCCGTTGACATCCGGTTGATGTGCGACCAGCCGCGCTCTGGGGATTCGCCGTCGGTCTGTCCCACGTAAGGCGTCAGGAGGAAGGAGAACTTGATGCCACACGATTCGATGTGGGCCGGTAGGTGCCATTTGGGGACGAGCCACACGAAGAACCGCTTGCCGTTCTTCACGCGGAGCTCCTTGGGGTATATCTGCATCCTACCCCAAATATTCTTGTGCCACTGGCACGCGATATCGTACGACACAAAGAACTCCTGTAATTCCGAGTCCGCGAGCGACATGAAGAACATGTAGTCCATGTTCAGATACCTGCAAACGACATAAGCTACCATCGCGACGAGCTGGCCGGAACGTACCGTTCTCCCGCCTGAAGATCTCCCACTCCCCTGGGTCGCTTCATGTTGTGCCGAGCACAATCGACCGTTGCGATCCCGGATGACGCAGTGCCGCGCACTTCTTTGTCGGGCGTGTTGACCGCGTCGTGAGCGACACAGGTGCTTTTCTTTGCAATTCGTTCAGTCTAAAGTAAAGCGCAGACTATCACGAACGTACCGGCTGCTCCTGTTTCCAATTCTCCTCGAGGTGAGCCATGTAGGCCTTGACCTCCCCAAAGAATGCTAGTCCGTTCCCCAGATCGGGGTCCTTATCTTCACTTGATACGTCCTTGCGCTGCATACGGAAATTCGCGTCGAGCGCGAGAAAAAGGCCGTATAAAAACCTGGGCAAGAAAAGAACGTTAGATCGTGCGCGAAGAAGAGCGCGCCTTGCGCGTCTACTTACCTGCTCTCAGGGGGGACGTCCTTCCACTCGGGCGGGAGGTTCCGGCCAGGATGAGGGCACGCCGGACACTCGAGCGCGCACCCACCCTCCTTCGTTTTCGCAATTCCGTCAGTCTCGTGGGCCCGGCCAGCGCGTTTGAGCAGCTGGAGATTTCGCCATTCGCGGGTCATGTTCATGAACTCCTGGTACCGACTCTGCACAACACGTCAGCGACGAAGTGAGCTTATCAATATTTACATACCGGCGGCGGCTCTCCCGTATTGTTCGTCTGCCGAGCCAGACTGTTGTAGAACTCGGACATCGAGCATTTCGATTCCAGAGAAAGCCCGTGGTATCGGCGAAGAACGTTGAAGGTTGCCGCCGTTCCTGGGCGCTTCCCCGTGGATGGGAGCCACTTGATCCGTAACAGTTGTACCGGTAGCGACTGGCCCTTCCCGCAATCGCAATAGTACAGATCGACGTAGTGGAGACCAAAGTCGTCGATAACAACGAATTCTTTTTTCGCGCGTGCAGCGCGGCGAGGACGAGGGCAGACGCGGTCGGGATGGACTTCGCGGCCGATGTAGAAGCGAAGCCCCAGAGTCTTCAGTGAGACAGACTCAAAAGCCCCGGTCCCCCAATTCCATCGCTTGGATAATCCGATTAGCGTGATCGAGATGTAAAAAGCAGCCATTGCTCACCTCCATTCTGTGCAGCGGGTTACGACTGTGCTCCCTAACCATGCAAGCAGCTGCCAGAAGTTCGCATCCGTGGCAGTCCTTGCACCGCACCTCGCTCACGTCCAAAGAGCAGTCAGCGTGGCCGCAGACACACTTTGGATGACCGGCATGATCGCCACGGCCCTCTCCCCGAACAATCTCGTCGAGCCAAGCGTGGCGATAGAAGTCCTTGAATTTCTTCACCGGTCGATACTGTGCGCCGATTAGATTTAGAGAGATTTTAGAGAAGGAAAGAGTGTACTGGTTCCCGCTTAGTGGGTGCTTCCGATTCACTCGACTCGGATGAAGAGGGAGGCGCGTCTGCAGCATCTGCAGCACCCTCTGGAGCGAAAGTCCAATCGTTGTCCATGAAGTCGTAGATCCATGTCTCCCTCGCAACGTCGGTGCGTCGAGTCGGAGCGGCGGACAAGGGCTCGGCGGGGACCGAGAACGAGACCATCGACGCGGTGTAAACGCTCAGACCCTGCGCATCTTGAGCCAGGCTTTCGTAGTAAACTTGCTCGTCTTCCTCGCTAATGGCAGCTGGAGTGTCGGAGGCGGCGCTAGAGCTGGAACTGGAGGTGGACTCAGAGCCAGAGTCCATGAGGGTATCATGCTTCCGTTTCGGAGGCATTGGGGTCCGGAGGCCAGGAATAAATTAAAAATAAATATCCAGGAGGAGGAACGAGAAAGAAAGTTGTGTGCTCACGTGCCACATAAACACAAACACATCACATCACGCTGCGGCCCGCAGTAATTCGACTTGACTCAAACCTCCATGCCCCAAACCTCTGAAGTCTGGCTACCTCTCCACTTCGAAGCTGGACGCCGTCAGGCATTTGCAAAGCAGTTTCCGCACATTCACATTAAACCTATTCTCGATCCTTCGACTGGATGGGACCCTTGTCCCGCGCGTGTCTTTGCTTCCCCGTCCTGGAAACTTGAGGAAAACCGTATGAATAGGGTTTGGTCTCTCAGAGGCAGTAAACGTGATGGTATATATGTAGAGCGGTAAGTAGTTTCAACCTTTCAAATTTTCTCTGGGTCGAATGTCGGATTACTTCTGTATCATCTTCCATTAGCCTTATCTTACACTGGCGTGAATTTAGTAAAGACCGCAACTCAGCCTGTGTCCCCGGGAAGACGTGGGTCACCATACATCCCAATTTGGACCAGGCGCTGTACGCTCATCTCGTCCGGTGCCAACGGGAACATGCCGAGTGCCTCCAACGTAATATCCAGAGGATCGAGGTCCGCCTCGCAGACCTTGGAAATGACTCCGACGCCGATGAAGATGACAAGATCCTAGAGGCTGAGATTGGCGCCGCAGAAATCGAGTTTGGAATCCGAGATGATGGATATGACTCTGACGACGAAGAAGACAATATCTCTATGAAGTCAGCATCCACATACAGCGAATCCGCGCCGTCGAGCGCCGAATCCAGCGAATCCGCCACGCTGAGCGCCGAATCGGCGTCGGAGAAAGAAGAGACGGCGATGAACACACATTTTGAAGAGGGCGAATCTCACACGGAGGCAGACGAGTCGGACGAATGCGACGAGTGGGAGTGTGAGCAGGTAGTCGTGGAGCGCGACACCCCTCAACTGATCCTTGATTTCCGTGAATCTGACTTCCAAGAGTATTTGTACGAGATTGCGATGTAGGTTGAACTTTTCTCTAGTTTTGTATTGGCCCACGAAAATGCTTCTTTGAATACTCTACTGCACACAATGTATGGTTTCATATGCCAATAACCAGATTTTTTCACTCGAGCTGAGCAAACGTCTGAAATGAATACAAAAAAAAATTCCCTACAAACCGATCAGGCCCGAGCCGGGAGTCGAACCCAGTATCCCTGTATACAATTTGACGGTGAACCACTTTAATTGTGACAGGTGTGCACCGTACACCGCTCAGGCATAGTTGCGTGCTCTTTTCAAAATATTTATTGGCTACCCTTCCCTGAGCTCGCGTGTATCAGAAAGAAAAAAAAGAAAAAATCATTTTGCTCAGAAAGTACAAGCATCCCTCTATGCATCCTGCCTTGCTGCCAACACCCGCGACACATACATAGCCCATACAATTTTTCTGCGCATTTCCTCTCCGAGCAAAATCAGCTCTTCCCACGACAAGTACACGGCCCACCGAATTGCTCTGCGCATTTCCTCCTCAAGCAGAACAAGCTCTTCGCGCCATCGAGCGGCGAGCTGGGCGCGTCGGCGATCCGCGACCATGGCGACCGTATGCGAGCCGGAGAAACGAGTTCCATTGTCGAGGCTGAGCGCGTTGGAGAGAACGTAGTCCATATTGACGTAACGCTCGCCTCGCTGCAGATCCACATGGGCCAGACGACGTCCAGGCAGGGCGAAAAATCCGTCAATGGTGGGTAGGTATCGATAGCGGTAGTCCTCGGCGTTATGGCGCCTGGCGTGCGGTACGAGAGACAGAGCTCTAAAGAACGCAGGGTGAGAATTATACTGTGAGGAGTATGCGTGACCTACCTATCGGACATGGAAGTAGTGGATAAGGAGCAGTGTTTGTCGCTGGAATGATTTGCAAGCAACACACGCAAAAATGACAATAAATGAGATAAAAATGTAGGACACAAAGCGGATCGTAAAGCAAAGCATTGGGAAAACAAAGACTAGAGTACATACAGCGTCCCTCTCAAAGTTCTAGCTCTGTCGACAGATCAGATTCATCCGACGACAATGAATCGGAGGCCTCCCAGTCATAACCCACCTGATCCAGCCCCTCGTTGTCCGTGACCCGACGTTGCCGTGCGGTTCGCTCCTCGCCAATCCAAAGTCGCCGGCGAGCAGCTTCAACCGACGTTTGTCCCACCACGAACCCCTCGAGCCAACAGACACCATCCGTGAGGGATGGAGTGCAGGCGAGGGAGGCACTGTGGCCCTGCGCTTGAGCCTGATAGTACAAGCCGCGGGCTTGCTCGAAGTCGTCAAAGACCACGCCCTGCCCGTTGGCGCGCACCGCGTACACCATCTTGCCGGGGATGGGAATAGTGGCAAGGTGCGGCTTGGCGCGCGGTGGCGGTCGCGCGGTACGCGCCGCAGGACGCGGCGGCGGGCAGGACCGTGTGCAAGGCGACGCCGGAGGTTGCGAGCTGGGAGATGGCGAGCTGGGAGATCGCAAGCGGGGAGATGAGGTGGGACATGCGGATGGTGAGGTGGCAGCTGGCGAGGAGGCGGAAGAGCGCGCCGAAGACGGGGAGAGGATAGCCGAGTCGGGGGATGAACGTGAGCGGGATTGGGGCGGACCATGACCATGGTCTCCTCGCTCACAGTCCGCAAACCAAGCGCTTTCTAACTCTTCCCAGATCTTGTAGCTCTGCGACGTAGCATCAGTGACGCCGGTGTATTGTGCATTGGCGCTGGACCTGCGTGCGTCTCAGTAAGTAACTAAGTAGGAAAAGACGCGCAATACAAACGCTCTTACCATGAGCCATATGCGCCAGGTTGCACGACGTTCCGCCCGGTGATGAGGTAGATCTTCCTATAGAGCCTTGGGTCCGTTGGCTGACCTGGATCCGGGTAGAAAGGGGCGGAGCAGTGAAAGCCAGAAACCGACATCGAGGAGAAGAGAAGGGGCCACACAGCCACCCTGGTTTCCTCATTTGGCCAATGCTAAAGTATTCACTGACAACTAGTAGTTTTTACGATCCCCGAAACGACGCAAGGCCAACAGATACTCCGACCTCATCTTCCTGAGACGCACCACCTCCCGGTTCTCCTTCTCCTCCGCATCGATGGCGTCCTCGATAATGGCGCCCTCTTCGTGCAAAATCTTGACCCTGTCCACCGCCCGGCGCAAAACCTTGCGATGCTCAGCTGGATCACCCCTTCCGTTCCTGTAAGCCTGCAAGAAGACCTTGCGCTTGAGCATCATGGCACGCTCGGCATTCTTGAGCGCCAGGCGTTGACGCAGACCCTTCTCGAAAGCGCCGCTCCGCCACCCAGGAGGGCGCGCAGCAGCAATCTTCTTCTCGTCGATGATGGAAGGGTCGAGCCAAATCTTCAAGCCCTCGGTCATCTTTCCTTGAGCTAGTGCCTCTGTGTGGTCGTCAGCGAAAAACGCGCTCTCTGGTTTGGTCTGCACATACCGCGTTTCAGATACAACGACACGGAGTCCACTATGCCAGGGACGTCGCGCGCAGTCTGATAACTGCCGGGATCCAGGTCGACTTTGCGTGGGTAAGGGGCCATTTTAGGTGGAAAGGTAATCGGTGGGTCTTTTTTCGGGTTTTGTTGGGACAGGCGTTTGTTATAAATGTGGTTTGTAGCTCCATAAGATTTACACTACTGGGGCCGAGACCACGCAACTTTCCGCATCACCCACATACATCACGGAACCAGCAGCGCCACCGTCGTCCGGGGCCAGCCAGATTGCCCCCCCTTCCTCCAAGTAATGGAAACCCGGCTCGGCTCCCAATAACACGCGCTGCTCACGTCTCCGTGCCTCCTCCTGGGCAGATTGTTCCAGCTGGTGCTCGAGCTGCGCCAAGCTGGCCAACGACCTTTGGGGAGGCGCGTTGTAGTCGAACCATCCCTGCCGATCTTCCTTGTACCACCGGTCGTCCGCAATCTTCCACAAAACATCCCGCTCCTTGGCAGTGTCGCAGGTGCACCGCTTGGCTGGGTAGATCTCACGCCTGCATCGCAAGCAGTCGAACGGGGGCGGGCAAGGGGGTCTGGCCGCCGCTTTGGGTTTTTTGATGCTGACTGGACTTTTATCAGGTGCTTGGTCCACGGTCGGCGGCGACGTCGGAAATGGCCAGATTGTGGCACGTTCTGTTGGGTTGCTTTTGGGCGCATCCCGGACACGCTGTAGAGCACCTATCGGTATCGAAGTGAGTCCTTATTTCCCTACAAGACTGGGAACAAAAAAAAATTACTCACGCAGTCTCCTCTGCCGTTGCAGTTGCCGCAATTCGGGGTCGGGAGCTCTCATGTAAGGCCCAATTCCAGCGCGAAAGCGCTCGTCCACAGTGAACGATTTCGCGGTCGGAGCCATTATGGGGAGTATGAGTGGACACCAATTTCATCAAGGCTGTCGTTATTTATACGGCACATGGAGGAATAAAGAGGTTGCCGTCGAAAACTTCACTGAGGGGGGTCGTTCACCACAACACACAATAATAGACTTCCAAGAAACCCAAAACGGACGCGGATCCGCGTCATGTTTTCGACAGCTGAGATCAGACCAACATCAGAAGATGCCACGGTCCTCGGTGCGATGCCACGGTCTCCGCTCCCCGCGTGTGTGAAGTCAAAAATGCGGATTTATTGACAATGACACCTTTATCATTTGTGAACAGATTTATTGACGAGGGACGGAACATCGAGGGGGAGCATAGTACATGAAAAATAGATTTATCCAGACTAGGTAGGGCGAGAAAGAGGTAGATAGCCCAAGCGCGCACGGCCATACGCGCGGCGGGGAAGTCAGCGGCGAGTGGGTACGCAATCGAAGCCGGAGGAAGTTAACATGGATGGACCCCTGGAAGAGCGTCAAATCGGGCGTAAGGAGTACGAGATTTGCCCGGGACGTACCTGCCCCAGATACGCAATGTCCTTCAGGTTGGGTGGTAGATTATTGTGGCGGACTATTGCTCGGAAGATCACTGGACTCAAGTCAGGTCGTGCGCAAAGGAGAACACGCGGCGAATTACCTGTGCTCGACTGAGACGTACTCCCAGTCGGACGGGAGGTTCTTGCGAGGATGAGGACACGCCGGACACACGAGCACGTATTCGTATACTGCGAGTTTTGCAGGGCTGTCCGTCTGGCGGCGCCTGCGCCTGCCAGTGTGGTTGAGCAGCTGGAGATAGCGCAGTTCGCGGTTCGTGTTCATAATCTAGAACCTCAAGAGACGGTCAGTACCGGTGCTTCAAATAAATTCTAACTCACAGCCAACGCGAAATTAGGCGTGGTGTCACTATAAAACACTATGGTGAGGTTTCGTATGTGACACCACGTCCAATTGCACGCTGGCTGAGAGTGAGAGCCGGTCAGAGGGAGCTTGCCTGGTCTTGAGTAAACGAAGTGGCGGTACGAGACAAGGAGAAGATCACTGATGTCACACCGTGACACGTCCGTTTGTGCTCTTAGCCACACAATCTCGGAGTTCGCATTGCGCCTCTGCATCGTCTTACTCGACGTCGCACGGTGAGGTTATCCTTAAGATGATTAACCACAACTTCTGAGAAGCTTTTCAAGTGAATCCGCATATCAATTTTTTTAGCCACCAATCAAACGCGTCCTTGTATACTCACCACTGGCAACCCGGAGACTTTTGAGGGCTCAACAGAGATGTACTAAGGTAACCAGTTGTATATATGTCGGTTCTCGAACAATTTGGGGATAAAAGGCAAACGGTGTCCGTCTGAATGCTAACAATGTCTTACAATAGGCTATGAACATCCCAATGCGTTGGCGGGTCGCAGAACAACTCGAATGTGCAGAATCTCAAAAGACGGCGAATACTCTGTGCGGTCTTACTTTCAATTACTCAAAGGTAGCAAGGCAGGAGAAACAAAGGTCGGACCCAGACAGAGAAGTTATTCATCGACGCACTGAGAATTTTAGCCACATGATGGTGAACGCTTCACGGGCGCTACAAGCAGGTAAATTAGGAGCGTTCTTACCTGATATCCTCCGCATTGAATAACCGCACGCCTGGGTGTGCGTACGTCGCAGACGCTTGCAAAGACGAAAAAGAAAACCGTCTCCAAAAGATGTGGCTAATTGATGTGGCTAATATGCGCAACCAAACATCCCACCACGGCTTGCTTCGCACCACCATGGCCAAAACTCGCAAACGAAAGAAGCCTGTGACTGTGAATGACTCCAGCGACTATTCACCCAAGTAAGCTTGCGTGTATGTCTCAGCTGTTGATTATCGAGCTGAACAATGGCGTGGCAGCATGAGGGAAGAAAAAGCGAGACGTGCTCGTGAAGCCGTGTCTGCACATTACCACAGGTGAGTTGCTACCAGATTACTATAGGGGATGGATAATGCAACTTCCCTTAGCCACCCGGAGATGCGGGAGAAAAAGAAGATGCAAATGCGAGCAGCACGGCAAGTGCTTACATCTAACCATCTTGCTCTAACTAACTAATTTTCATAGGGCGCGTAAAAAAGAGGCGAAACGAAAGTGGGATCCCCCCAAGGTACTGTCACCGACCGTAAGGTGAGCATGTCGTTTTGCTGGTCTGGTCCTCGATGCTAGCTTGGGTATCAGTGAGATCACCGGCGTGTCTTGCGATGGAGGGCTTCCCCGCCGAGAAGAGGAGGAGATAGCCTCTCAAGTATTAGCCTCGCTGTACATGGTGCGTTTCACTAGTCCGTTTTGGCAGCTACTGACAACAACATATAAATATTTACAGGTGAACGAGGCCCGACACGCCAGATTGCAGGCACAGGCGTGGAGCCCACTGCCTCCTTCGTCTCCGCCCCCTCCATCAACACCCGATACTCCACCGGCGCCAGCATGGAGATTGCCATCAACTTCGCCGTTGCCTTTATCGTCACCAGCACCGACCCCTCCGAGACAAGTGACGCCGCGACCTGAACCCATATGCGCCGCGGCCCTCCCGCCCGCGCGGACGCGTCCCCGATACGTATCCCCGGAATGGGTGCCAGATTCACGGCCTGGCTTGTGGGCGGGCGGGCGGATGTCATCGGTCGGCCTCTTCAAGTACGGGAGCAAAGTCCCTCTGAGATGTGTGCCGAAGAGTTTTGGCGGGACTGCGCCGTAAACGAATTACATATGTTGTTCGCTAAAGTATTATGTCGTTACCGGAGATCCTGTCTAGGTCCTGTCCTTTTCTCGCTTGCCTTGTACATCTAATTTACAAATGGAGTTGTAAACCGAATTCTCAAGATGTGAATGTATTGCTTTGAATCTCTCAAACTGGCCCGCTGTCGTGACAAGCAAAAAGTGGGGAAGAGGCATTGAGCATCGACATATATCTTGAACTACTGGAAAGACTATTGAGTCTCGTTGATCACCTGTCGTGCGGCTCATACGAGTTATCCGGGGATAGAATTGTGCGAGGGGTTCGGCGTTCGGCTAGCCCCGTACATATTATTCTTTGGGAAAAAGGTTCTGAAGGCGAAATGGGCCGGCTGAGATATACACTTAATATCATTCATTGCATGCGAGAAACCGAAACAAGGGAAGGGATTGCGGGTACGAGCGGCGGACTTTGCGCCAACAGAAACCAAAGTAAACTACGAGACTAAAGTACTAATTGCCATCCCGACGGCGCCACGGGGGCAGCGACCTCTTCCACCAGCTTCTTGACCTGGTCGGGCTCGGCGTAGTGGGCACGGTAAAGGGCGAGAGCAGCCGCGAGACCCGTTTGGCGTATCTGGAGTTGGTTGGGGACGCCGTTGGTTTGGTCGTTGGCGGCAACGCTTGAAAGGACGAATTTAGTGTGTGAATGAATACGCGGGGCAGTGAAACTTACACGGTGGTGTATAAGCCAGGCTCGCGCCCCCGAATCACGACCCAGTAGCTCTGCGCCTCGGCCTGAGTCGCGAAAGCGGCCTCGACCTCGTCGGGAGTCAAGGCAATGTCCTCGACAAAGGTGGGTTCGAAGACGGCTGAAGAGAGAGGTAAGTGAACGATTCGATAACGGCTCAAGGGCGGACGTACATCGACCAAGGAGCTGCGAGAGAGTGACTGGGGGCTTAAATGTTAGCGGGGAAATTAACACGATGACCGAGGGGCACATACCTTGGGCAAGACGGCCATTGCGAGAAATGACCTGGAGAGCGCGAATCAACGTCGCCAGCTCCTGCGCGGAGTCGGGGGCGTTGATCGAGGGAGTGGGCAATTCAGACATGGGGGAAGTGGAGCTGGAGGGCAAGTCGGCGTTGTTAGGCTTATAAGATGAGGAGTAAAGAAGCAGGGTGAGGCACGAGGTGATGCGGATTGTTGGTCGCGTTGGCAGTACCGTGTAGTGAAACAAGGCCCGATTGAGATTTTTGCGTGACCGCATTTGGGACGAGGGGGGGGAGGCCGAATTGGGAAATATAGTTTGCCGATGGGTGGGGGGGTCTTTCAGATAGTCAGAAAATAATACGAGACAATACGTTCGTAGATTTACCGTGTCCACGCGTGCGTTTGGAGAACTTGTCAACCAACATCCCACGACACCCGCCGACCTTTCTTTGTACACTCAGCTCCGCAACGATGGCACCGTCTGGCTGGGGAACTCCCGACCAGAAGCTCTTCTTCCTGCTATGGATGCCCGAATATATGACCAAGAAGGCGGAAAAACGATTGGACGAGTTCTGGCCGAAGATGAGGCTGGCGTGGTACTCGGAGTTCGCAGAAGAAGCCAGCCTTGGATATCCTGTGCAGGAGATACATCTAGATCCCAACGCACCACCGGTTCGCCGGCTGACCCCCGAGGAGACAGCCGCGTTGAGCGCTGCTATCACCGCCAGAGATAAAGTGAGCATAACGCGCTGGAATAAAATGTGGACGCGTCTGACCTGGACGTTTAAGCAACTCCAAAACTCGTTCAAGAACGGGTACTCGAAGATAAAGAAGCAACGGGGCGGGGTCGCTCGTTCCGCCTCCTCGCTGGCCGCTGTCCTGTTCAAGTCGTTCCCGAAGCGAAAGCGCCGTCTCCAGGTTCTGGAGGTTTACCAAAAGCAGAACAAGGCAGCTCTCAAGACGGCACTGAGAGACTCGGAGTATGACGCCCTCAATGAAGCAGCACAGTGCCGTGGCGACGACGGAGAGTGGGTGGATGACGAGGAAGACTCGATCAGGGTGAAGCGTATCGCGGAGGCGCGCAAACAGCGGATGAAGGTGTTTCGGCGCGTAATACAACAGATGTGGGAGCTGGAGCCTGAGGAGTACCAGGAGTCGATACGCGCACTGTGGAGGGACCAGATCCCAGAGACGACGACAACCCAGGAGACGGAAGATGGCACCACGACAGAACGATCTCCGGAGGAGTACCAGCTGTGAGTATTGGTCCAGTACTGAGGTGGAACCGCGCTGAATCTGGCTTCTCCCCGATAGCTCACTGGACGAGTCTCTTTCCGTTGCTCAGATGTTCTGTTGCGAGTTCGGGAGGATGACGGGTTGGGTCGGGGCACTGTTGTTTGCGGGACCGGTGCCGCGCCTTGGAGGCGAGGTGGGAATGAAGAGGTATGTATTTCCATTTTGGGACGTTGGCGTTTCTCACCTTCTTGTGATCACCAGCTATTCCTTCGGTCTCACGCCTGGCGGGGTTAGCTTCGAGAATGCCCACCCATCGTGGAAGAAGTCGGTTGCCCAACCGCTTTTCAAGTTTGCCCGGCAAGCGATGTGTAAGTCGCCGCTGACATCGGTTATTGTGACTTGACTCACGTTTGGATGCAGCTCGCGAAACTCGTGTCTCTCGCGCGCTATTCCCCGAGGAAGAGGTCGAAACCGGCCCCAAGGGCCTTGATCCTGTGGACCCAGCTACGCCTACGGCTTCTGAGAAAACGAAGAAAACGAAAAAGCCGAAAAAAAACAAAGCTGCTGATGTACCAGAAGATGCGACTCCCGCACATGCACCACCCGCACGACGCCCTCGGAAATCGGCAGCTCCAACGGCCACCGCTCCTGTTGTGTCTCCTCCTCTGGACGGCGTACCAATGCTGCCTGTGTTCGGGGAGGCGGCGCAGAGTGAAGAAGACACCCATATCGACGCCGCGCCGCCCACCATGGACTCAGGCTGCCTTACGCCTCCGTCGGGCCTGACTGGCCTTACGTTTCCACCGAGCGATGAGATGGACGGTTTGGGTTTGGGCGATGACGACTACAACACGCTCTTTGGCGACCTCTTCCCCGACTTCCCCACCCAGTCCAATTCTGGGTACAGCGATGTTCCCGTGTACAAGTCACCCGACCGCGAACACTACCCTCGCGAATACAATGGCGACAACGGGTCTCCGCAAGGGCCTGAGCTGTTCTTGCCGGGGCAGGAAGCCGATGGTGCGGATGACTGGAACGGGAGACCAATGCAAAGTGTCGATATGGCGCTGCGGAGCGTGGCTGGTACACCCACTTCCATGGGGTCCGGCGCACTTGACTCCAGTTCCCTTCCCTCCTCTCTGCAGGAACGCGACGGGATGGCTGCCCCTGCTGAGCCTGCTGCTCGTGACAGCTCTTTCGGCGCCGTACGCTCACTTTTCACCAACGACGCACACGCGCCTGCTGCTCGGGAGGAAAATGCCGGCTGCTTCGGCGCGCGCCCACCTTTCACTTACGACGCACGCGCAAACCGTTTCGGCGCATTCGGTGCACCCGGCGCGAACGACGCGCGCGCGGGCCTCTTTGGCGGAGCCACCAATGTCAACCCTTTCCGCTCACGTACGCCTTTCACCAACGACGCACCCGCAAGCCCTTTGGGCATCGCACCCACCAATGACGCACGTGTGCCCGTACACGACGCTCACGCAAGCCCCGCAGGTGCAGCCGCTCACGCAAGCCCCCCTGGTGCAGCCCCAGCGACGCCAGGCGCCGTCCGTTCGCTACCCCGCCCGCTGCACAAGTCGCCGTCGGATACTGGGGGGGCCATCACCTTCGGTCGCGACCCTCAATTCCGTGCGCTCTATCCCCCATCTGGAGGAGCGCCCACGTCGACTGAAAAGGGGCTAGCAACTCCACTGCGCCGCCGCCATGGACCAGCGACATCCTCGCCTCTCACGGCGCCGCCGCTGCAGGCGGAGGAGGACGAGTTAGTCGATGGGCGAGACTCGCCCCCGCCCGGTGCATTACCACCGCGTCTGCGGCCTTCGCCGAGTCGAGCACCGCCATCGCCGTCGACGTCGCGGGCACCACGGAGTCCGCCTGTTTACCCGCAGTCGCGACCCATGTCAAACGCGCCAAAGCCGCCCGTGATCCCGCTGTCTCCTGCCTCGATGAGGCGGAAGATGGCGGCGTTGAGGGCGACGAAGACCGGGGGGAAGAAGAAGGCGGCTGGGAAGAAGAAGGCGGGAGGGAAGAAGAAGAAGGCAGTGGATGAGGGGGTCGCGGCTGGACAAGACGCAGCGGGGGTGCAGATGGAGCCCGAGGAGCGCCATGAGCCTCCGGCTCTCGTCTTCTCGCAGACGAACAACAACAGGGCGCGTGCTCTCGAGCAGACACGTCGCGAGCGCGAGAAGCAGGACACCGCGAAAGCAGCGAGGGCAGGCGATATCCAGCTGCAGAACCCGGCGAAGAACAACTACGACACGGTTGTGGTGGTGCCGTTGGGACGTGCTCGCCGAGCGAAGTTTGTGTCCACACACAGAGGCGAGGTTCAGTCCCTGGTAGACAAACGGCAGGCGGAGGAGGATGCCGCTTTGGTGGAGAGGTTTGGCAAACGGAAGGCGGAGGGGGAAAACGAGGCGCCACAAGCCCGCAAGTAAGTGGTATTTTGCTCTTGTCTCGACAAAGCTAATGCATATGGTAGACGTGCCAGAAAATAGGTTTGATACGCGGATAAGTACGTGCTTGAGGTGGAAAACGGGGATATGCGAGGAGATGTGAGTGCGGAGTAAATGTAGTGTAGAAAACGAGAAAATATGTCGACTTGGGTAGTTAATATTGAAGCCGACTTAGAAGAAATGTCGAAACGGGTGATCAGCCGAAACAGCCGAACGCGTTCGGACTTAAGACTTAGAGCTGGAAAATGCAAGGTCTCAAAAAATTTCAGCTGCTTATATTGTATTTCATACATCGTAAGGAGTATATAATGTATAGCGGTTGGTACAGCGATATTCAAGTCGATGTAAGTACGCGGGCCTGCGAGAGAACCGAAAAGGAGGTTGGGCAACAAAACACGATCCAGCGCCACGCACATCGAGCGTGGAGCCAATCCGAGACAGCCAAACGCTTCGTACGATGCGGGAGCACGATGCGCTGCGGCGGATTAGGAGCTGGCAGCACCGGGAGCGGGCGGGAACGTCGGGGGCGCGGGTGGACAAAAGATGATCCAGCGGCATGCAAAGCGGTCGTAGAGCCAATCCGAGACGGCCAAACGCTTCATAAGATGCGGGGGCACGATGCGCTGCGGCGGATTGGGAGCTGGCGGCACCAGGAGCGGGCGGGAAAGGCGGGGGGCGGGCGGGTGGACAAAAGATGATCCAGCGCCACGCGCAGTGAGCGTAGAGCCAATCCGAGACGGCCAAACGCTTCATAAGATGCGGGGGCACGATGCGCTGCGGCGGATTGGGAGCTGGCGGCACCAGGAGCGGGCGGGAAAGGCGGGGGGCGGGCGGGTGGACAAAATATGATCCGGCGCCACGCACAGTGAGCGTAGAGCCAATCCGAGACGGCGAAACGCTTCGTACAATGCAGGAGCATGATGCGCTGCAGTCGATTGGGAGCTGGCAGCACCAGGAGCAGGCGGGAAAGGCGGGGGGCGGGCGGGTGAACAAAAGATGATCCAGCGGCATGCACAGCGGTCGTAGAGCCAAAATGAGACCACCAAACGCTTCGTACGATGCGGGGGCACGATGTGCTGCAGTCGATTGGCAGCTGGCGGCACCAGGAGCGGGCGGGAAAGGCGGGGGGCGGGCGCGTGACAAAAGATGATCCAGCGCCACGCACAGTGAGCGTGGAGCCAATCCCAGACGGCGAAACGCTTCGTACAATGCAGGAGCATGATGCGCTGCAGTCGATTGGGACCTAGCGGCACCAGGAGCGGGCGGGAAAGGCGGGGGGCGGGCGCGTGACAAAAGATGATCCAGCGCCACGCACAGTGAGCATGGAGCCAATCCCAGACAGCGAAACGCTTCGTACAATGCAGGAGCATGATGCGCTGCAGTCGATTGGGACCTAGCGGCACCAGGAGCGGGCGGGAAAGGCGGGGGGCGGGCGCGTGACAAAAGTGATGCAGCGGCATGCGCAGCGGTCGTAGAGCCAAAATCAGACCACCAAACGCTTCGTACGATGCGGGGGCACGATGTGCCGTAGTCCATTGGGAGCTGGCGGCACCAGGAGCGGGCGGGAAAGGCGGGGGGCGGGCGCGTGACAAAAGTGATGCAGCGGCACCTACAGCACTGGGGGAAGAAGTCCGAGAGTGCTGATTGCTTCAGAGGATGTAGGCGCAGGATGCCCTACCATCTATCGGGAGCCAGCGGCACCAGGGGCGGGCGGGAAAAGCGGGTGCCGGGAGCGTAACAAAAGTGGTTCCGCAGGACGCACAGCGGCCGTAGAGACAATCGGAGACCACCACTCGCTTCAGATGAGTGAGTGGCACAGTTCGGTGCTGTCGATCTGGTACTAGCGGCGCCAGGGGTGGGCGCGCGCGGCGGGAGCCGGGGGCGTACCAAACAGGATCTAGCGGCACGCAGAGCGGTCCAGGCGCCGAGCGGACAAGACGAGTAGCTTCGGGGGAGTCTAACGAGTGATATCCCGGCGCCAACTGGGTGCTAGAGAGGTCGAGGGCCAGCAGGAAAGCAAGGTGCTGATGGGGGGAGGAGAGGCGATCGAATGCTAACAGTGCCAAACAATGCCTAATCTCTCTGATTGTCCCCAAACGCCCGAGCCTCTAGCAAGCAATCCGCGGCACGCACGGTCCCAGGCTGCAAGGATAAGGCACATATACGCCCAAGGAAGCCCCCGCCAACAGGGCGCGCGCGCCCGAGCCCCCAGCAAACATCAGGAAAAGCCTCCCCAGGTATTTTCGTATATTTTCCGAGAAATTTCTCGAAAATATCTTGAGTTTCTGGAGTATGACAAAATGACCAAACATTTCTTAGTCCCCCGGGAAATATTAGAATATGTACAACTTTCCAGCAATTCTCAGGGCATTATCCAGCGATTGTGGGCAGCTGTTCCTCGGGAAATCTCAATAGGTAACACGGTAGAGACAAGAAAACCACATATATTGCACTCAGAAATACGGATACAGGGGCGTGTACGTAGGAGTAAAAAAGTAACGGTGAACTACGCTCCTAGACCCTACACTATCCCACACTCGCGCGCCGCTCCGTGACGTGCTGCGACGATATTCCGTTCACAGCCAGAAATGCACAAACTAAGATGTGTGAATACCAGATTGATTCAAAAAAGAGGGCAAGGACGTACCCTTGCAATGTGTATCAGGTCACGGACCGTTGTCGCACTCGACGCCGATGGAGGTAGGTGTATGTATAGAGCCTGGGTATATGTCAGTAAATGAAACAAGAGTAAAATTCTACACACCTGCCTAACGAGACACCGCGGACGGATGGTCATTGACCATTGTCGCGCTCGGTGTGGACTGGGAGCGGAGCCATCACCACGCTGTCAAATTGATTAGTGCACGCTGTAAAAAGTCAAAAGAACGACATACCCGTTGTCAGCCTCGCGGCTTGTGACGCCCAGCGGGTGGTCTACAAACAGGCACGGCGCGATCGTACACAGGTACGACACACCGTGACAAAGCCGGGGTAATGAGCAGAGCCTAAGGGAAAAGACGAATGGTCCCGAGGTAGGCCTGCTAGTAATGGATGGGGAGAAAACGGATGTGAGCGGAAAACATAGGGCATACGGAGTGGACGCACCGACGGGGCTCACCAGAACCTTGATGAAAATCAGCGGGATGATGGTCCTGGCTGGCGAAGACGAGGTGAAGCCGTGATTATGAATCAGTCCTCGAAAGGAAGGAAGGGCGGTAACGGACGTACCTTGCATACTCCTGGTACACTGATGGCAAAGAGCGAGAGTCACAAGGGAAGAGAGGAGGCGACGAAAGAAAGGGAGATGGTGGGGGGAAAGTTGGGGGAAAGGAAGAAAGGAATGGCGTGTGCGTTTGCTGTGACAGCATCAAAGCCAACCACTTTACGCGCTCACGTGGTTTGACACGTTGTCCGCGGGTACGCAACCGGTTGTCCGGCACGTATCACCGGTTCACGCGGTTGACATCGGCAGCAGGTTGTGATGGCGGCCTTGTGAACTTGCGAAGTTTTCGACGAGTTGACAATTGAACTTCGGTTTTCCCGCCTGTCAAACAGCACAGAGTCCAAACTCACCTCTGTTGCTCCTCCGATCATCCTCTGCTTACCGTTCCGATTTAGAGCCTCACACCCAAATTCAATGACGGAGGGGAAAAATTGGTTGCCAGACAGAAGTCACAGAACTTGAACGGCAGTCAGAGTAGTGACTGCACAGTCTGCCTCGAAAACTGTCCCAAATTATCAAATCGAAACGAAGTTGCATAAAATGACCGTAAAATGAGCGAAATTATGTGTCGACCCTCTGTAATGTGAGAAATTTGACATACTTTTCGACAACTTTTCGATACATTTCACGAATGTGCATAAAATTTCTGAAAATTTTATGGGCCAAGATATTTTAGCTAAAAATTTCACGGGAGGATTTCCCTGATGAAAGTGCCCAAAAGGGGTCGAAATGGGCGCGATACCGCCTCCCGCCCCTCAGCAGCGCCCACAGCAGCGCCGCTCCCAGGCCGCGTAAAAGGGCACGAATAGCCGCGATTATTACCCAAAACGGCTGGGCCTCTAAGGTGATATATCCGCCATACATCTGCCTTAGAGGAAAGGATGTATCACACCCTATCTCTCATCTCAACGGTTTGATATATCATTATAACAATTTCCGCTGTCCACACTGTCGATACCATCGCAAATGTTGCCACGAACACGCTGGTTATCGCTGATCCCAAGGGCTTCAGGCGGGGTACAGGTCGTAGATATTGCAGGACAGGGACACGGTCGGTTTCGTTGAAGATGGCAAAAGAGTCCCGCCATTGGGCCATCAATGTTCCATTTGAAGTCTGTGCGCGGTAGGAACTGGCATAGGTTAGCAAGGCTTGGGGTCCCGTTTCTGTTGCGCCAATGATGCTGTCGTTGAAAATCTCGGGAGAGAGGTAGATGTTATTGTCGAGGATGACGCCCAGGTCACGGCGTACGAGATGGTAGTAGGACTGGAACAAATTTTGCAACGGAGCGTTAAACTCAGACGGGTCACCAGATCCGATGATGCTTTTCCGCATTGGGCCCCGCATTGCAGCAAAGAGTTCTGTGATGTTGCTGCCTTCCGTCAAGCCGACCATGAAGGGTTCAATTCCAACGTCTGATGTGTTTTGGACCGTTGCACGAAGCCCTATAAAGCGAGCGGGCTCGGTACTGCAAGGTGGTTCCAGAAGGGCTGGTTCCAAAAGGGCTGGTGACGTCGCCCCACCATTGGCTTCCGATTCAATGTCGGTCTTAGTGCAGTTGCAACAAGGTCGAACAGTGATTCCGGCTGCCATTGAGAAGGGTTTGACCACTCTACAATTCGCACGTCAATAATACCTTGGGAAAGACCAGATCATCTAGCGCACAGATCGCTCATTACCTGCGTCCTAATTAGCTCTTCAAGCAGTGCAACTCAAGATTCACTTTACATCGAGCAGGTCCATCCCTTGGAACCCAAGTAGGGACCCAAACACGTCATCATATATGAAGCCGGGACCCCAAGTCATTTGAAAGACAGTTGGCTGGGTGCAGGTCACAAGTCCCTGGATGTAATCAGCTGAGAGGGGATCGTTCGCAAAAGTTAGGCTCGTGTCCAGCCGTTCTAGGGTGCACAATGACGAGCAAGCAAAGTATTGTGTGTTCAATGTCGGTCTACGTCGGTCTACGTTGGGGTACGTGAGTAGACGGACGTAGAAATTATCGCAAGGTAGTCCGAGGTACAGTTGTGGACAGACAAAGTCCGCAAATTGTCTGTGGCTCGATCCGCTATTTTTTTGACTCCAAATTTTGTGGGATTGGATAGAGATTTGCCCAAAGAGCTCAAAAAACGTGCTCCGAAGTTTTTCCTACGACAAATAAGCGGCGCCAAAATTTTGGGCGAGATCTGAAAAATGGAATCGCAAAAGGAGTCGATTCCCGAAAAATGTGGTTGTCCTTGATTGGCACAGCCACATGATGGGATCAACCAAACAGGTTCAACTGTCGAACGATGCGAGATCAATTGGATCAACTGGGATCTGAACGTCTCAAATGGTTCTTCAGCGCCGCGGGAATTATCCTGGGGCTGTTTAACGGCACAATCACTCAACCCGTCATGAAATCTTGAAATTTGATCGGTCAAAGAACATCTTATTACGCGAGAACCGCTCGATAGAATATTGATTTTCCTACAGATTCAGATGCAGCTCGACGAGCCGCGTCGATTGCGCTATTTCTTATATTTTTCCCACGAGTTTTAAGCGGGCGCCAAAATTTTCGGGCCGACCCATCACTAAATGCCGTCTTACAGCCGATCCGCTCGACAGAATCATCTAAATTTTATATGGGCAGGTAGCCCTTGACGAGATCTATTGATTGGTGCACTCATCTCGGCTGAAAAATAATTTAATTTTTTTTGGCGGACTTTGTCTGTCCACAACTGTATCACCGTTTTTTTTTCAGGATTTTTTATCGCTGTGTTGAAAAATGCTATGGTTGGTCTACGGTCTACACTGTACAGAGGTAGTCACAGGTAGTCGCAGGTAGTCGGACTGCAGCTGAAGGTCCGACTACGGGGGTGGAGTCTGGACGAAGCTAGTCCGAGGTAGTCGAAGCTCGTCTCAGCATCGGATTACGACCCCTTGTAGACCCACGTAGACCAATGTAGACCGACGCAGACGAAGCTAGTCCGAGGGTAGTCGGGGGTCGGTCTACTTGGGGTCGGAACGCAGTGGAACCCTGTGAAAATGTCCGGTCGGAGTACGATTCACATATAACATCAAGGCTACTAGGTCAAATAACTACTCGCGACTCTATGGGTATTCCCGCGACTCCGGAGTGGCTGTATGAATTCCGATAACGTCTCACTTCCAAGTCAAAGGTCTAGCACCTCTCCCGTCGCCCATCTGAACCAGACTCGGAATCGGAATCCACGATCCGGGCAGGCAGGACCTTCTCCTCGATCGGCAGTACTGACAGGAACACCATTACGCCCAATACCTATATCATCCGATAAAAAATGCACATCCAATCAGAATTGTAGTGAAGGTGGGTGGGAAATGCAGGAGACGACGCACAATGTGACAACAAAACACAACGTGCAACGCGTCCATCCAGCTGGCGCTGGCAATTTGCTGCAGTGCGGGAGGCAGGGTGCGGATGTACTCCGTCGAGGCCAAAATCTTGAGTATTGTCTGCCTCGGCTGCGTCAGCGCCTACATACACGGAGGGAAGAAAAGGATGGAATTGTTGAACGCACCTCCTCAGCGCCGGGACCCACAATCCTCTCACGGAGGTTGCGCGCAAGGAGCGCTTGCGTGAGCGCGGCGGAGAGCGACACGCCGAACAGCTGGCCCAGGATACGACACAGGTACAGTACTATCGCCATCCGAATCGGGGACGTTAGTAATGTAGGCGCGAGGTAAATTGGATGGAGGAGATGGGGACGCACATCCGGTGGCGATGGCGATGTCGCTTTGTGCAACGCTGGAGATGAGAGCGAGGAGCGTCGTCGTCGAGAGTGTTGCGAAGCCAAATCCCTGCAGTATTCAATGAGATGCTCGGTGAGCGAGATCTCTGTAAGAGAGGTTGACGCACGAAAGGCACCAGCGTTGTATACAAAACCCACTCCGGCGTGTCCGCATCCCTTCTCGACCGCCCGCAATTCAGCCACGCCTACACATCCAAAAAGAAACAGAAACCACTTACCAAAACGCCAACCCCACACTCGTTACAACCAGCATCGCGCCCCCGAAGGCCTGGATCCCCCAATAACGGCCCGTGCGCTGCATGTACCACCCCGTGAACAAAGACCCGAGCACGATGGTCACGGACAGCGGGATGAGGTGTACGCCCGCGTCGGTGGAGGTGCGCATGCGCGCGGCGGTGAAGTAGAGCGGCGTGTTGTAGATGGTGGAGAAGTTGAATACGTGCAGGAGGAATTTTGTCTGAAAATCGTGGTGAGTGAACGAGCGCGTTTCGGGATTGGGTTAGTGCAGGTGGGGAGGGAATGGACGTACGAGATTGGAAAAGCCGGGTGTGCGCTGCGGATTTTTTCGTCAGTCATATTCGCTACTAAAATGGCACGACTTGCGCGTTTCAGCATGCGGATCGGCATAACGGGCTCCGCCGCAAAGTAGAGCTCGACCACAATGAATGTGCACGTTATTATTGTGCTAAGTTTTCCAATTAGTTCGAGCAAGAAAGGAAAACAAAGCGTGCTTCACGGCGCGCGCCATACACACCTGGTAAGTAAACACCCCCACACGCGCGGATTACTCCACCCGTACCCCGCCGTCGTCTGGAAGTGCATCCCCACGAGAAAACTGAGCAGCGCAAGCACGAGGCTCGCGGACCCGACGTAATCGATGCGCCCGAGCTTCGCAGCGAAGCTACTCTTACTCTTGTCGGCGTCCGCCGTGATGAGTGGAGGCTCGCGGACTTCGCGATACAGCAGGAAGAGCGCGAGGAGGAGGAAGGGAGCCTGGCATACGAAGGCCGCGCGCCAGCCGATTGTGGCACCGAGCCAACCCCCGATAGGCGCGCCGGTGGCAGCTCCCAAGGCGAAGACGATGTTTGCGACTGCGCGGGAATGACCATCAGCCAGTGTACGCTACGAGGACGAACGTACAGCCTTGGTAGAGCGCCCGGCTTCTGAGGGGCACCGAATCCGAGATGATAATGGACCCGACGACAGTCATCCCGCCCCCAACGCCCGCCAGGGTGCGGAACGCCATAAGTTGAGCCCTTAACCAACAATCAGCGTCGACGCTATTATCAGTGATACGCCCACCTACATGTTTGTCGCAAAACCACATAGAACGGTACCTACACCGAAGACAGTACCTGCAAACAAGATGCTCGCCCGGCGCCCAAAAATGTTAGCGAGGCGCCCGTATAGCGGCGTGAATCCGCAGAATGTTAGTAGATAGGCGGTGCCGATCCAAGAGCTGAGCTGCATGGACTCCAGCGAGGAGCCGATGGTGCTGATCAGCGTCGCGACGATGGTCCCGTCCGCACTCGAGATGAAGATCAGGCTGGGATGGACGGGTACGGGTCAGTGTCAGTGTCAGTGGCAGAGCGTCGTGGGTGGAACGGACCTCCAGAGACCCACAAAGAGAAGGGTACGATTTTGGGGGGATTGACTGGCGGGCGGCGAGAGGAGCGAGGTCCGCTCGGTCACAGACATCGGGGTGAGAGTCAAGCAAGGATGGGGAACCTTGGAATTGCAATCGTCGAGTTTTGCGAGTCTTTATAGCGGTAGCCTCGTCGCGCGATGTCCATTAGCCGCAGTTATCTTAGATATGGACGCAGGCGATAGCTGCCTCTATGAAAGGTAGAGTGAGCAGTGAAGCAGGAGATGAAGTGGAAGAACCAAGGAAGTCTTAGGAAGAACCGGTATCGCTGCGACAAAAAAGGCTATCAGAAATGGCGGGTTATCGGTGCTAGTGGGTAGAGATACGGCGAATCGTATCTGCAGTGATAAAGAGACGCGCGACCCATGGGGTAGCAGTGAGGGATATCGCGGCGCGACCAAGATGCGACGTGATGAGGGAAGGAAGCAAGCCGTGTGTCGTCGGATTTGGATCAAATGCGATCGGTGATCTCCGAACATCTCTGGGATAGTTGTTGAGCGCGGCGAGTTAATTCGCTGGGAGACTCAGACCAACACAAAAGCTGACTGATCTCGACAACACCACGTTGGATTCCAAAAAAATGAAGTTTGACATTGACTACTTGTGGATGACTGAGGCCAAGAAACTGGTAAATGGAAAGACCAGCTTTAGTATTTAAAAAAAAACAGACTAGACGCAAAGAAAAGCACGTACATATTTACAAGCTCGACGCAGTGAGCATTCACTTTGCGTGAGCAAAGTGATTGAGACATCAATAACACAGTACGACCTCGATGGCGGATACCTGGTACAGGGTTTAGGCCTATCTACGTGAAAAAATATAATTGCGCTCACCAGAGTTAGACGAAATGCAGGAAGAGCTGGCCTCTTTCCTTGATTTCCGGTAATTCGCGTTCAACGACACTCTCAAACGCTCTTTCGCGGGACACTTTGGATTCTGGGGAGATGGCAGCCGGGAACAGGACTTGGAGCTCCACGCGCCGTAGCGCTGGCATCTTTAGCGCGTTGATCGTCCGCTGGAAATCCGCGAGATCTCTGACATAGTTGGGGCCGTCCAACCCAGCGCGGATAGTGTCAACGGTGTTATCGGGGCCTAGAGACTTGAGGATGTGGTTCAACTCGACGCCAATGAACGCGCATGATACATGCTTAAGGACGGGAAAGAGGCCGAGATTGAGGGATTCGATACCTGAGCCATTGTGAGTCTCGAGAAAGTTGTCAAATATTCGCAATGCGCACCAGCGTCCATTGTTCCCAGGTCAAGGCTCTCAATCGTTGTACGGTGCCGAAAGGCGAACACAGCAAGCGCGGTGCTCGACGCGGATCCCGAGCAACGTATATGTGTGAGGGTCGAAAAATCTAACGGAAACGAAGGGTCCGCCGCGAGGACACCAAAAATCTCAGAGTCAATGGAGATAAGGTGTCGAATTTTGGGTTTCGGCGCCGAAACATCGGATGCCGGGAGGTGGAGGGGGCTGATGGAATGACAACAGTCTATGAACCGCACGCGCTCCAGTCGCGGTGTGCAATGAATGAAAATTTTGTACATCGCCTCTGTTTTCCAGTCGCCCTTGAGAGTCAGCTGAAGCAGACAGGGAAGGGAGACGAGATGATATATTTCGTCAAGATCTGTGTCGTCGATAAGGCCAGAGTACTCGCGGTACGTCAGGGTTAAATCCTCCAGACGAGACCAGGGGAGTTGTCGGAGATGAGCAACGACTGCTAGTTTGCAGTCACCGAGAGAGAGACGGCGGATTTGGGCAAGGAGGTGCTCGGATTCATCTATAATAGAGACAAGCTCGCTCGCCACGGTTTCAGCGGTTTTGGGACCCTTCGTGTAAATCGAGATGCTTCGGAAGATGCGAGATTGGGCGCGGGCAACAAGGGACCGGCAAGTGAGACTACACGACTGTATGTCCTTTGTGGAATGGAGTTGGTCGATAATGGCATCCCACATCTCCTGTACAGGGAGGCATGCAGGGAGAATGCAGCTGGAGTTCATGGTGGTAAGGATTAGGGTCCTGTTTATTGGTCATGTTTATAAACCGGTTTATAAACAGCGGTTTATAAACACGGTTTATAATCTTTGGGCTAAACAGCCTGTTTATAAAGAGCCGGGGGCTCGGCCCGGGGGGGAAACCGGGGGAAATTTTCGACTGAAACTCATTTTCAGCGGTCGAACCTTCCTCGGGGCCCAATGGTTTTGGGGGGAAATCTCATGGGCTCAAAGAATGGTGTAAATTGGGACCGGAAGGACCTGTCTTACCGTTTAGTGCCCGTCGGCCGGCCATGATTGAGGCAGCAGACTTTTTTGGAGTCCGAAAGGATGGAACTTACTCGAAGTTGGTTCGCTTTTACCAACGAGGGTAAAAAATCCATCTTGGCACTCGTCCAAGTGCCCTGGAAGCAATTTTGGTGCGTGGTTTATAACCATGTTTATAAACAGCCTGTTTATAAACGAAAGATTATAAACCGTTTATAATTCCCCAGGAATAATAAACAGGACCCTAGTACTAAGGATCGATAACGGTGGCGGTGTCGCCGGATTGTTTGTGTTATTGCCGGAACGTCTGGGCCGCCCGGGCCGGGCTCTGTTCATTTCTTCGACTGATTCGCCCTTTTTTACCTCCCTTTCAACTCAAGGCATGAAAGAAACCGAGCTTCCATCGTCCCGTATTCAAGTACCGGCCACTAGAGTCTCGAGCAAGCCTCGGCTGCCTGGGCTCCCGAGTCCCCTCGACATCATGGCACATACATTGAAGGGCGGAATACAAGGAAAGGGAGCGAAAACGGGAGTGGAAACGGGAAATAAAGAGGAGGAGCAAAGGTAGGGCATCCACGGTAATTTTCTCTCTTTTGTGGGTCTCTTTTCCATGGATCTCGGACAGTTCTACATCCGGGGACTTGGTTTTTTGCTCCTTTGTACTCTTTTTACCTTTTTACACAAGGGAAAAAGAACCTCGGTGAAAAACAGGACAGAAGATGGGGCTAAAAAGGGAAAGAGAAGGGAAGCCGTGAATAATCCTATTTCAACTCGTATTCTAGTTGACAGACCTCTCATTTGGAGCGCTGCACGGCACCATATAGCATTTTGAGCGTACTAGGCCATGTAGAAGCAGTTACTAACAGGCCCAGTCTCACCGGTCATATCACGCCCTCTCCCGCTCCCCATCCGAGTCGGAATCGGAATCCACCATCTTCCCCGGCAACCCATTCTCCTCGATCGGCAGCGCCGAGAGGAATACCGCTATGCCCAGACCCTATTTATTAAGATTAGATCCACATTCATTTACCACAGAGAATAACCGAAAGAAAGAAAGAAAAGGAAGGAAGGAAGGAGAAAAGCGGAAGAATAAACCAAAAGAGGAGGAAAAAGACGTACGATCTGGCCAACAAACACCATATGCAGCGCGCTCATCCAGCTCGCGGCGGCTTCGCGCTGCAGATGGGGCGGGAGGGTGTGGATGTACTCCGTTGAGGCAAGGATTTTAGTGATTATCTACGGTGCGAGTCAGCGGTAACAGGAAGAATGGCGGGTGAGATGTACCTCAGCCGCCCCGGGACCGGTAATCCGTTCGCGGAGGCTGCGCGCGAGGAGCGCCTGCGTGAGCGCGGCGGAGAGGGACACGCCGAGCACCTGGCCCATTACGCGCGAGAGGTATAGCACTGCACCGTCGTCAGAAAAGACGGAAACCAAATCAAGCAGAGCACGTACATCCCGTAGCGATGGGGATATCATTTTGTGCGACGCTCGAGATGAGTGCGAGGAGCGTCGTCGTCGAGAGCGCGGCGAAGCCGAATCCCTGGAGTGTATTTATTGCATACTACCATGCACGTTTGAGGGCGGGATGACGTACGAATGGCACGAGTGTCGTATAGAGGATCCATTCCGGTGTCGTCGCGTCCCTAATTGATCATACTCAATAAAGCGAAGTCCGCTTAATATGCGTATATCCACTTACCAAAACGCCAGCCCGACGCTGGTGACAACGAGTGTCAGACATGCGTAGGCCTGGATCCACCAATATCGACCAGTTTTGTGCATGTACCACCCCGTGTACACCGACCCGAGGGCAATGGTCACCGAGAACGGGATGAGGTGTATGCCCGCGTCGGTGGAGGTGCGGAGGCGCGCGGCGGTGAAGTAGAGCGGCGTGTTGTAGATGGTGGAGAAGTTGAAGACGGAGAGGAGGAACATGTTCTATAAAGAAACAGAACGTGTCAGTGAATGAAGCCATCGACGAAGCAGGGATATTGACGTACGAGATTCGAAAAGCCTGGAGTTCGCTGTATGGTTACCCGTCAATACATGTCGAAGTATCAACTTGGATCCAGAGGTCTCAAATCACTTACGATTTTTAACATGCGAAGCGGCATCACTGGCTCCGCGGCAAAATAAAGCTCTATCACAACGAATCCGCCAGTTATGATCGCGCTGCATAGGGGCGCACAATCAGAGTCGGAAAATCAAGCATCAGTGAATACGACACCGTACCTCGCCGCCAAAAATCCCCACACGCGGGGGTTCTCCCACCCATACCCCGCAGTGGTCTGGAAGTGCATCCCCACGAGAAAACTGAGTAGCGCGAGCACGAGGCTCGCGGACCCCACGTAATCGATGCGCGCGAGCTTCGCGGCAAAGCTACTCTTGTCCACATTAGCGCTGATAAACGGCGGCTCCCGGACTTCGCGGTAGAGCAGGAAGATCGCGAGCATGAGGAAGGGCGCTTGGGCTATGAAGGCCGCGCGCCAGCCGATGGCGGCACCCAGCCAACCGCCTATGGGCGCGCCGACGGCGCCGCCGAAGGCGAAGGTGATGTTTGCGACTGGGGGGAAGTGAGTGAGTAATGTTTTGGGAGATTGGGACTTGAGAGGGGGGGGACGTACTGCCTTGGTAGAGTGCGCGGCTTCTGAGGGGAACGGAGTCTGAGATGATGATGGATCCTACGACAGTCATCCCGCCGCCAACACCCGCGAGGGCGCGAAACAAAATGAGTTGGAACCTTGGACATCCACGTCAGCGTCACCAGTATCAGGATGGATACAACGTACATGTCCGTCGCGAAGCCGCATAAAACCGTACCCAACCCAAAGACGGTGCCCGCGAACAAAATGCTCGGCCGCCGTCCGAACAGATTCGCCAGGCGTCCGTATAGCGGCGTGAACCCGCAGAATGTCAGCAAGTATGCTGTTCCGATCCAGGAGCTGAGCTGCATGGATTCGAGCGAGGAGCCAATGGTGCTGATGAGCGTCGCAACGATCGTCGCATCGAGGCTGGAGATGAACACCAGGCTGTAGAGATCTCCGTCAGCATGACGCGTCGCCGGAGTGATGCGCAGACCTGTAGAGCCCCAGAAAGAGAAGGGCGCGATTCTGGCGACGTGGGGTGGCGGGCACCGGGAGGAGCGCGGTCCGCTCGGTCGCTGGCATAGGTGTGAGGGGAGGAAATCACAGTGTCGGCAATTGTTGAGGGCTTAAATCAATGTGCCTACTCGGAAGCACCACAATTCGCGAGGTGCATTGCCCGCGGCTAGCCTCGAATGGGACCAGGCGAGTTTGGAGCCCGGGGACAGGCGACTGGCAGCGGCCAAAGCGCGAATTGAACGCAGAACGGAGGGAGCCAATCGGCCAAAGAACAGCAGTAAGGAAGGCGATGGTGTGAGTTGGCCTGGAGAGTACGCAAGAATAACGTAACCGCCGCAGGTAAATTTAGGCACTAGATACACGATGAAAGGCAAGTACCGATACTATATTGAACCGAGCATGCATGGACCCTGCCCAAAGGAGGAAGGGACGAGGCAGTGACGAGCGCAAGTGTGTATTCCCCGAGAACGTGCGCAGCGGAAACGAGGGCCGGGCGGGAAGTGATGCTATGTGGAGCCAGCAGCCAATCTGACTCAAGGGAGCGATCGAAGCCCCGGGGTCTAGCAAGAGTATGTGAATTAGGAGATGAAATGGAAGACCAACGACGTGTCTGCCAGAAAAAGGCTATCCGCAATGGAGCGGGCTAACAGCGGAGGGAGATGTGACGAATCGCAGTGGCAGAACAGGGGCGCAAGCGGAGAGAGCGCGACCCATGGAGTAGCGGTGAAGGACATCGCGACGCGACGTGATGAAGGGCGGAGGCAAGCCGGGTGTGCGGGTTTGGATCTGATGCTTTCGGTGATCTCCGAATATTCTGGGTTTCGTCGGGTTCCACATTATTGGGCGCTCTGAAAAACGTTTCACCGGTTACAGCCTGAAGAGCTATGTAGCGTCCCAGGTGGAGCTGGTCCAGAGGTGAAGTTTCAACCAAGTTTGACCCACATCACGAATTGCGATTGATTTTACTTGATGACCAGGTCGTCCTGCACAAGGCGTCTCCATTTTCCCGGATATTTTTATCCAGAAACCCGGGTTTTTGCAACCTTTATTTGGAAACCGGGTTGCAGCGAGGATCCCAATGCCGTAATGGCTGCCGAAGCTGCCGATCCATCGGCATCCGCGGCATGTGTTACTTATACATACTCGAGTGCCCAGAATTCATAGGCGATGGACGCAGATAGCATACACACAGGTCCAACAGCCTTTTCTTCCTCTTGTGAGTGCAGCAGCCACGCATTCCACCGGCTGCAATCAGTCTGACATATGTACATGTAAATGCTACGGAATCCAATCTTATACCGCTGATCGGGGACTCGGGCCTCGGGCTCGCAAGTCGAAAGTTAACTGGACCGTTCAACACGATAAGTTGAATATCATCTGCCAAATGGACTTCGACACGGTGATGTCGGTCAGACTGGCATCCGTTACTCGTAGGAGCAGCCGCATCGCATTCACAGACTCCTTCAACGACTCAGATTTAGGGCTGGGCTCCAAATGCGGGTTGTTTCTGGGTTTTTTTTTTTTTTTTTTTTTTTGGCGTGTTGTCGATATAACAAATCAACGTGCTCGGAGTATGCCGGTGGCAATCAGCTGCGACACATACTCACATATACACGGCATAACGGTTGACATGGACAGACGACACAATTGCCCAGTCGGAATCCGCATCAGCAAGTTACCTGTTATTTCAGGTCAGAAGCCTATCATTGTGTACGACGAAGGTATGAGTAACTAGCGGGCTTCCGTACCCTCCGTAGGCTGCCAGGTGCCTTGAGTCGCCACCAAACCCCTTCAAGGCCGCCGCTACGAGACGAACGTCTTTAGTCCACAAACGCCAGTTGAACTATTCAACATGATGTCGGGTGCCAGATGAACTTTGAAGCTTGGGATGGCGTCCGTCCGTACCGGGAATCGTTACTTCGGGGATGCCGGGAAGCGCAGATGGGCTGAAGATTGCAGTCACTCCCGAGATTGGAGGTTAAATACATGTCGTGTCGTTTCGTGCTTTTGTAGCGTGCAATATGGGATCGCAGACTACATATATATCAACAACCAAAAGAAGAGCAAGGGTGTCCAGTCCAGTTGATCAGGAAACCGACGCATGGCTGAAACGATCGTCATGATTGACATTGTATGGGATTGTTAGCAGCTGAAGGATTAGGGTCGTTCACAGTTCCCTTTTTCCAGCCCTTTTTGGTTCCCTTTTTCACTCCCTTTTTGCTGTTTCCAAGAACTGAATAAATATGGGATGTTGAGGTTTGGTTCAAGTTGTCACTGAGTCTGAGACTCAGAGAGAGGGTCATCTAAGGCTCTAGTAGACTCCGGACACATACAGCACATGGATCGTTGAAAAAGAGAAGCAAAAAGGAAGCAAAAAGGGCAGAAAAAAGGGAATGCAGTCGGGGGGTTTCACAGTTCACTTTTTCCTGCCCCTTTTCCGCTCTGGTATTTGGCCAATTCCTCACCTAGGAGGATGGTGTTTTCCCTTTTATACCCTTTTTACATCACAGAATTGAAAAGGGGAAAAAAATCCGGGAGAAAACCGAAGGAATACGAAAAAGGGAGAAAAAAGGGAACGAAAAAGGGCGGAAAAAAGTGAACTGTGAACGACCCTATTTGCTGTTGTTCTGACTGCTTTCCACCGTGTCGCGCTGAGTCGCGACGGTCGCGACGGTCGCTGAATCGCCTTCAAGTTTCTTCGACCTTGGTTGAATGTGGGACGGTCGGTCAATTCTGCGTTCAATGGTCGAAGTGGAATTGACTGAAGAACGGAACGTGAATTTAACCTTTGCAAAGACGTCTCTCAGTCTGCCCAAAATCAGTCTCTGGTTTTTGTGCACCGTCAAGTCCACGTGACATTCACGTGACCGTGTTTGTAATCCCACGCCGTTGTGCCGTCATACCTCCTGCTTATCAGGCTCGACTCTCACTTGTCGCTCACTCCTCGAACCCTCCTTTGGCACGCCCAGCAATCCCAGCAATCCGTGGGCCCTTACACCCTTCCCCCGTGTTATTCCGAAACCTTGTCAACCATCGACGCCAATGGCTAAGGTGCTTGGTGGGAGTCCTCGACCAATTGAGGATACGCCGTCTCTGACCAATCTCCGGGAATCGTGGGCAACTTGTTCATCAAGCCAACCGGATCGATTACAAGGCTGTGAATGCCGCTTCTTGTGTGTACACAGAACCACGTGCTGTACTCTTCCTCCGCTACATACGTCGTCGAAAGCCTAATGGATGCGCACACGGCGCAGGTTCGTACCCTCGACTTTGGGATGATTATTTTCCACTAATGGAAGTCCAGTACGCCGTAAACGAAGCAGATGCAGAAGCTGGAGGGACAGGGCAGGGCTGGGGATCCAAGACGAGGAATGCAGAGAATACACCGATTTCAAGTGCGTTTGTCGTCCTTCCTCGTCGCATTGCTCTGACTGGGCAGAAGGTGACCCCGCTGACCTTGAGGCCGATGGTCCCTTCAGCCCGTACTGCACGGACAACGCGCCGATCTGGAAGCTGTACATGGACCAGGCGAAAATTTCTGACGACAATCTCGCCAATACGTTTAATAGCGACCTGGACCCACTCCTCATCTTTGTAACAGAGCACTTAATCTCGATGGAATCGCTCATCTGAAATGTCGTTCCTTTAGGCTGGCCTGTTCTCAGCGATTCTATCCGCATTCCTGATCGAAATCCGCAAGGGCCTGCAAGAGGACCTCCAAACCATCACGAATACGCTCCTAACAGTCCTAATCGAAAACCAGCGCAACACAACGCCTGCCCTAGCTCCTACCGCGCCAGCATTTACCCCAAGTTCATCCTCGCGCTGGGTCAACGGCCTCTGGTTCTCGAGCTTGATGTTCAGCCTCATGAGCGCTCTCGGTGCGAGTCTCGCAAAGGGATGGATCACCCAATTCTCATCCTCCGTGTCCGGGTCTACTTGGGCCGACGCATCCCTCCACTGCCAACGCTTCGGAGGCCTCCGCCGGTGGCACCTCAAGCTCATCATTGAGTGTCTGCCGATTCTCATCCACATCGCCTTCTTCCTCTTCAGCATCGGGCTCGTTATCCTCTTGTTCCAGGACGACCTCGTAATCGGTATCGTCATCTGCGCCATGACGGGTGTGATATTGGTTCTGTATGCTGGTAGCAGCGTCCATCCGGCTTTCTCCTCCGATTCACCATTCCGCACGCCCGTTTCTGGGATGGTTCGCCGTCTGATGAATGGTCCGTTGCGGTTTGATGGCTTTGCTCCATTTCCTTCGCGGACGGAGGTGCAGAAGGCACGCGCACTAAGCTGGATGCTCTCGGAGTCTCCGACTCCCGACATCACCAAGGCAGTTTTCCGTGCAATCGCAGGTCTTCATGCCAATCCTGCAGTGCAGGACGAGCTGTTTCGAGGCGGATCTTTGCCGCTACTTCTACAGCTTATTTCGTCCGGACTGGACAGCAACAGAAGCCCGCCGGACACAAATTCTTTGCACACCTGGTTGTCTGCCTTGCTCCGGTTTGTCCAGACTACACCAAGCAATCGTGCGGACCTAACCAATCCTGTGGACAAATTCGGAGCTCCCCTCCTCGTAACCCTGGCACGATATCACCTGGCACTCGAGCACATCATCCAGCTTCCAACAGGCATCCGCGAGATTGCGGTGTGTGTCAAAGCCCGTATCCTTTTACTCTTCGGCCCCCATAGCGATGATGCAAGGCTTTTTGACACAGAGATCCCGGTGCTGGCTCAAGCCTGTCAGAATGTGTATCTCCAGAGGCTACTCGTTGAGATAGGCACCCTCTGGTGTTATCGTGATCATCACACTGCCGGTTTGGGGACCTCAAACAGACACAAAGCTCGCACAGACTTGGTGTTTTTTTCATCTTCAGGGGGGTATTTTGCCAACTGTGTTACAAGCTTTGGTGTCGCTACTGTACTAAAATACGGCGCTCAATCGTTGTCCGAACTCATCCAGGATAGTACGTACTTTCGACAGTCTCCCCCGAACATCATCATCATCATCTTGACCCCATTATCAGCAAAATTCAGGCAACAGTTTGCGCACAGTCTCTCGGCATCGACACTTTTTGCCTTAATGACGAGGGGAGACAGTGAGAAACACAGGGTATTTGAAACTCTAACAGCTATGGCTGGCGACGGTGCCTTCCCCCACTTCTTTAACATCCGGTTGTGAACTAAATGATCCCCTTCAGAGCAAATGCAAACCATAATTGTGAACTGCCTCCCCGGTGCCATTCAGATGCTACGGCTGAACATTGAGAATCATGGTCACATCTCTGCTGGAATCACCATTCTGATGTGGACTGAATTTTTTCCCATAGAGCGAATAATTGGGGATCCCCTGCCTGGTGCAATCTGGCTGTGTCGCATGCTTCCTCTCATCACTACCTTTGCGGCCGCAATAATTTGCCAAGGTAATGAGACCAAAAATGGGCTGCTTGCACCAGTGATCACTTGAAAGACCAAATTACTGCCAGATCATGATGCAAGATCAGATTCTGTGGTCATGGGTGGCAACCAGTACCGGGTCACTTGTTTAGAGATGATCTCCAAAATTCTTTCGATGCTTGGGAAACTCAAGTCGGTTCGCCAATGTGCCCTGGATGCCTCTATTGCTCTTGTGCAGCATGGTGAGCTTCAGGTCCCCTTGCATTGATACTATGTCATCTAGTAACGGCCAGACGAAGTCCGTGCGGCCATCTCCTTTGACGAGACACTTTCAAACATCATTGCTCTGGTAGCAGATGAAGACCCGCACACACAACAGTGTGCACTTGATGTCATCACCACCCTTGCGTTCTGTGGTGAGTGCATCAAGAACAGGAGGATGTTTCTGAATTCTGACTTCCGGCCAGCTCCCCTTCGCGCATACATCTCAGATGAAACCATATCTCAAGTCTCAACCATACTGGGCAATGAGAATCCGAAGATGGTCCTATGTGCTCTCCGTGCCTGCCCTGCACTTGGTTATTATGGTGAGCACACCGATGTTCTGGTTATTCATACATATACCAAGTCTAAGTCTGGTCAGATGATGTCAGGAAGTCTATCTGCTCCCCCGAAATGGGCACCAAGATTGTTTTTTTGCTGGGGCATTGTGGCCATTCATGGAGTGCAAGGGACATCACTGAGATACGACAAAGCACACTTGACACTTTTTACACTTTTGTGTGCTATGGTCAGCTTTCTACATCTTCAAGATTTCTGGAGACTCACTTCTGTGCAGCTGCTATCCCTCTGTCTCTGTACCCTGGTGAAACAATCTCTCAAGTCCTTTCTGTAGTGGAGGATCCAGATCCAAACACACGACGAGGTCTAGTTGATGTTGTTACCAATCTCACATCATATGGTGAGAGTCATCACTTTGAGCCTATTGTAGGCTCAGTGTCGACCAGACCATATCAGAGCGTACCTCTTGGCTAAGCAGACAATTTCCCTTGTTATTTCTCGGTTGCACTATGCAAGCTGGCATGCACAGTGGCCTCTCCAGGATATTTTGCTTATGTTGATGCAACATGGTGAGTTCTGTCTTTTCTTCTGAGTGCTGATCGGGTTTGGAGTCAGAATCCATCAGATGATCTTCGTGCGTCCGTTTGCAACGGAGAGGGTACCGATGAGGTTCTTTCAATGCTAGAGGATGTGGATTGGGCTGTGCAGATCAAAGCACTCACCTGTGTTCGCTTGATTCTGCCGTATGGTACAATATCACCTTTTTCAAATATAGTGTTGATGTACTGACTTTGGCGCAGACGATGTCCTGCAAACCATCTGGGCTAGCAAAATCACTTTTAGGCTGACCCATATGTTGGATGATAAAAATGTGTATGTATGCCACTACGCAATCACCACATTTATCAGCCTCTTGCCGCATAGTGAGCTCTGCATTGTGCTTGCCTACACGCATAGACCTTGATTTGAGTAGATGGAACCCGCACCCTTATTTGCTGTGATAAGGCAATAGACAAAATTGTTGCTGCCTTAGAGCACTCAGAACGGGCCGTGCGCAGACAGGCACTTCACGCAATCACTGCTTTGGGACAACATGGTAGGTCCCCAGTTCACCTGATCCTAGCTGTGCTAATCCTGCCAGCTGATGTCCGTGCACTCATTTGCTCTCGCCAGACCATTTCCCAAATTCTGTACATGCTGGACAACGATATAGACCTTGATGATCAAGCTGCCCTTGACACTACTTTCATTGAGGTATGGTCTGGTGAGCACGGCACTTGCACTCATTCACAGTGTGCTAATTTTCACTGAGATGATGGCCGGCCACGTGTGTTGAATGCCGCTATCTCTCTTCTGTGGTCTGGTGCACATGTCATGCTCTCTCATCCGAAGGGTGCTGATTCTGATTTAGACAGTGCCCGCACAGCCATTAGTTCCTTGGTCGTTTCCAAAATTCTTGGGATGCTCGAGCATAGGAGCAGGCAGCTCTGCCTGGATGCGCTTCATGCAATTTCCACATTGGTACAATATGGTGAGTGTTTGCCCTCAAGAGGAGACCCACTGGATTAACAATTAGGCAGCTAAGATCCGCATAGCCATTTGCTCCAGCCCCAACTCCTCTACAGAGTGTTCCACTTCCATTCTTAACAGGATTGTTGTACTCCTCAGACACAAAGAGTCTACCATACAACACAGTGCACATGACGCTGTTATGGCTCTTGGGCTACACGGTGAGTCTAACTGTTCCACGCTCACTTGAAGACATACCGATCCAAGTAGATGATGCCCGAGCAGCGATCTTCTCTGGAGACTCATTTTTCGAAGTTGCTTCTCTGCTGCACACTTCTTTGTGTCATCATGGGGAACCTCATCCAACAGTTCATCAACTCTTGCATTGTTGTGAGCCTCCCATCTTGTCATGCTGTCTTTGATTGTTGACTATTACCTAGACAATGTTAGCCCATACATCTGTGACATGATCCCTGCGGTAATTTCTGGGCTAGAGGATGGTCCTCGGCATATGGGACCAAACATACTTGCTGCCCTTATTCTTATCATGCAGTATAGTTAGCTGCTCCTGTTTCTGCCCTCAGTATGTGCTGATCTTGTGTCAGCAAAAACCCGTGTATCCATTTCCCCTGATGTGATCTCCCAAATTGGTGCTTTGCTGGCCCATCCAAAGTGGATTCCAACGGTACACAGACTCAGTGCTTTGATTGTTCTTATGCAGTATGGTGAGCCTAGGTTTTTTCCCATACATTTGTGTGCTGACCTACATTATATTCAGATGAGCTTCGCCCATACTTCCCATTCTCCCAAACCATGTCCAGAATTATTCCCCTGTTAACATTCTTGGAAGAATCTCAAGACTCTGAGGATAGAATAATCCCAGCGCTGCTTGCATACCTGGCTTACAGTGAGATCCATCTTGACAATCAGTACTTTTCTCACCTGGTGTCCCAGATGACGTTCAGAATTTACCATCAACAGTGGAACAAATTGTACAATCTATTAGGGGTTATAAGGACCACAAAAACCTGAAGCTATTGGAGGGCATTCTTCGACGAGGTATCTATCCTGACTTTCAATCTACATCTAATATTGACTGTGTATATGAAGACGGCGCCGTTCCCCTCCTTGGCCCAATCTTGTGCCACAAGGTATTTTCTCAGCTGCAGCACAGCCCCAATGTCGGGAGTTCATACGCCGATTTAATCCTCATGTTACCTAAGTGAGGATAATTCCCGGCACACTGGTTTTGATTTGCTGATTGGTTGGTGATCCGACTCTTAGTTCATTTGATATCTCCTCCGATGATATGGCGTTACTTGTGGCCACTCTCAGGGATCCCAATGCCCATAGTCTCCAATGTTGTGCCGATATTGTGATGCATTTTGCTCCGAATGGCAAGTACACAACCTGCTGTGAACAGGTCTTGCATTCTCATCCCCAGTCTGCAGATCGATTCCGCACAGGTATTCTCCGCGCAAACATCCTCTCAATATGCCTATCACTCCTTCGTTGTCCAAACACAACTGCCATAGCCCTGGCAATGATCATAGAATTTAGTAGATATGGTCAGCCACAATTTCCAACCCCAAAGAGCAGACTAGTTCTTACCCCCTTGCAGATGATATCAGGGAACATCTAATCAAGACTGTCGAGATTGTGCACGAACTTGTAGTCATGATGACTGGCAGGCAGTGGGAACATCGGCACGGGGGCTTGAAAGCCTTACTGGCCCTGGACTTGTTTCGTTCACATCCGGCGGACCCACAGTGGGCGCGGGACATTGATTTGTGAGCCAATTTGGCAATACAAACTCAACATTCACAGCGGAATTTGACCCATTTCTCACAGCGACAACGAGATTATTGCTGTGTCACAGTCAGGTGGGAGTAGCTCCTCGTCAGTCAGTACAAACTGACCATTCAGTGCAACACAATCTTAAGCACGAGTAGCTATAGGATAACGACTCAGACGCCCGAGATTTATTATTAGTCTCTGAGTTAATCATTCGTTATACCATACTGTACTATTATGAGGAGGCCGCGCGCGGGTGACATTCTGAGTTTCCGCTCGTGCATGTCACAGCCTCACAGGTTTGGGGAAATTGGCATGAGTCGACTCGGAGGACAATGTTGAATGGAGAAGGAAGTCGGGACGACGGTCGGACGGAAACGGCCATCACTCAGATCACGCAAGCACGTGAGCCAAGCTGGGTCTGGGGTCGCGTCTTGCCGGCGTCCTTAGACTCGCTACCAGTCGTTTCCCACGCACCGATCACAAGGGCAAGAACGATCAGTGCTGGGTAACGACTGGAACATTTTGTCGTCATTTTGGCTGATCCCGCCAAGCGAGGTTTCGGACTTGTGTTTTTTCGCCTCTCAGTACCTTCCCGTATCTTCAGAACGAAGGCACCCAAGACCCCACTTATCTGGGGAAAGTTGGACCATTTTCCAATCTGGATTGAATGGCCCTCACTTGTTTTTCCCTCAACTTTGAAAAGAATCGATCTCATTCGGCATGAAATCAAAAACTAACCCACTTTGTATATACGACTTTCGACACTTTTTTTTCAAGGGTCGGAGGATGAGAATCCCAAGTCTGAAACCTCGTTTGGCGGGATCACCCAAAACGCTGACAAAAGTTCCCAGCCGCTTCGCCACGTGAAATAGCGCAGCCACGTGAAGAAGCGGTTGGTCACGAGCCTACGGCGTCCTTCACAAAGTTTCAAGAACTTTTGCCGCCTGTCAATCTAGTGACGCGTTCCTCGAGCTACGTTCTGACCCAGCCGACATTCCACCCATCTTTGGACATCTCTGGTTCTGGCTAATCTCCCACAAATTTATGACAGGCGACTCCCGATCCTCGAGGCGAACCGGAGAAACCGGATCGATTTCACGGCTAGTGAAGAGCTTGTGCCATGTGTGTGTGTGTGCACAAATAACGTGTTGGACTTACTCTTCTTCCGCGACGTTGGACGGATGGATGCGCAGAATGTGCGGGTTCGTATAGTTTTGAGTTGGGGGCGAATATTTTCACTAACGAAGAACAGTACGCCGCAGACGAAGCAGAAGCAGAAGTCGGAGGGGCAAGGCAAGGCAAAGCGAAGGATGCAGAGAATACGCCGATTTCAAGTACGTCTACCGTTTGCTTCCGATTGCAAATGCACTTAATAAGTAACAGACGACGCAGTGGGCCTCGACGTTGACGGCGCCTTCAGCCCGTACTGCACAGATAACGCGCCGATTTGGAAGTTGTACATGGACCAGGCCAAAATCTCCGACGACAATCTCGCCACTACCTTCAACAATGACCTTGATCCGCTCCTCATCTTTGTAAGAGGCCACTTCATCTCCGTACGATATCCTCGTCCACCTACACCGTTGTCCCTTTAGGCTGGTCTTTTCTCGGCGATTTTATCCGCCTTCCTGATCGAAATCCGGAAGGGACTTCAAGAGGATCTACAAACCATCACGAACACGCTCCTAACAGTGCTCATTGAAAACCAGCGCAACGTAACGGCTTCCCTGGCCCCAATGGCGCCATCTTTTACCCAAAGTTCATCATCGCGCTGGGTCAATGGCCTCTGGTTCTCGAGCTTGATGTTCAGTCTCATGAGCGCTCTCGGTGCAAGTCTCGCAAAAGGATGGATCACCCAATTTTCCTCTTCTGTGTCTGGGGCCAGCTGGAGCGACGATTCCCTTCACTGCCGACGCTTCGGCGGCCTCCGCCGGTGGCATCTCAAGCTCATTATCGAATGTCTGCCCATCCTGATCCACATCGCGTTCTTCCTTTTCAGCCTCGGACTCGTCATTTTCCTGTTCAGGATGACCTCGCCATCGGTATTGTTATATGTGCCTTAACAGGCGTGATATTAGCTCTTTATGCTGGTAGCAGCATCCATCCGGCCTTCTCCTCCGATTCCCCGTTCCGCACGCCTGTTTCTGGGATGGTTCGCCGTCTGATGAATGGTCCGTTGCGGTACAACCGCTTTGCTCCTTATCCCTCCACCATCGACGCCCAGAAGGCGCGCGCGCTAAGTTGGATGCTCTCGGAGTCTCCGAATCCCAGTATCACCAATGCAGTTTTCCGTGCAATTGCGGGTCTTCCCGCCGATACCGCAGTTCAGGATGAGCTGTACCGAGGCGGATCCTTGCGGCTACTTCTACGACTCGTTTCGACCGAATTAAGAAGACGCTCGCCGGATACCGGTTTGTTGTGCTCCTGGTTATACGTCTTATTTCATTTCGTGCAGTCTGTTCCAGCCACTCCCAAGGACCGAGTCGCGGCTTTTTCATTGAAAGACCTGCTCAGCGCCGACGGCGTACTTGCGAACCCCGATGTGCTCCCGCTCGGTATCCGCGACATTGCGGTTTGTGTCAGAGGCCGCATTATTTTGCTCTTCTACAGTGATATACACTACCGAACGCTTTTCGACACGGAGATCCCAGTAATGATCGAAGTCTGCCGCGATGCACATCTCCGAAAGGTCCTTATGACGATACATTCCCAATGGAATTTACGACAGGGCTCCCCGCAGTATTCTTCCGACACTATCATACGATCTGGTGTGTCGACCCTACTGGAGGGACTCGGTACCACGCAGACATCCCTGTCGCCAAGCTGCATAGAAGTGCTCTCTGATCTCGTCCAGCATAGTACGCCCATTCCTGGTTGAAAATTTCCAGATTTTTGACATTGTCAGGCACATTCAGACGACACTTCGCACGGAGTCTCTCGGCGCCGCAATTTTGTGAAATAATGAAAATGAGCGATCGTAGGGCACGTAGGAGGATCATCGAAGTTTTGAGGGTTATGGCCGGTGACGGTACCGTGCCACATTCTTCGATACTGGATGCGAACTGAATGATCCCCGCAGAGCAAATGGAAAAAACCATTGCAGACGTGTTTTATTACGCAATTAATTCCGAAAGCCTGGACGACGTGCATCAAGTTGACCTCCCCGATGGAATCACAGGTTTCTTGGACGCACTGACTCGCCGAGGTAAAAACTACCCAGAATCGTGGTTTTCCCTATTGAGATAAGAACAGATCACCGTACACATATCGGCCGTTGGGAGACGATCACGAAAGTTTTGTCGACCTTCGGCGAGTGGGACTCAGCTGTTCGTCAATGTGCATTGAGGGCTGGTTTCGCCCTGGTTAAACATAATAGTGAGCTGCGAGTTCCTTCAGCGCCAGTCTCCGTCGAACGCTTTCAACAAGATGATGTCCGCGGTCACCTTGCTTGCAGAGGATGAGGACCTGGAGGTAAAACAATGTGCAGTGGATTTCTTTGCGAGCCTTGCCGATTGCGGTTAGCAGCTCTACTATCAGTACTTCTATAGTGGGCTAATTGGCGATCAGAATCTCTCCGCGCGTCCATCTCAGCTGAGACTATCTCGCAAATCCTGTCCATGCTAAACAGTGAGGACTCGAATGCGGGCATATCTGCACTCAACGCCTGTACTGCGCTGGTGCATTATGGTGAGCCCAACATGTTCAACACACCTGCGAACTGACCTGGGTCAGATGACATGCGTCAGTTGATCTGCTCTCCCGAGATGGTCTCCAGAATCGTTTCTTTCCTCGCCACTCCCACATCGGGCGATATAAAACGAAGCGCACTTGGTGCCGTCACTGCTTTTGTGCACTATGGCGAGCGTCACACATCCAACCCTCTCTGTAGACTCACTTTGATCCAGTCGACGTCCCACTATCCATCTATCCTGGCGAGACCATCTCTAACGTCATTTCTTTGCTGGGGGATCCAGACTTGACGACACAAAAAAAGAGCATTTGACACGGTTGCCGATCTCGTAGCATACAGTGAGCGACCATCATTCCAAATTATTGACTGGTGCTCATTGCAGCCAGACCACGTCAGAACACACGTTTGTGCCGAGCGGACTATTTTCCAAGTTGTTTCTATGTTGAACGAAGCAAGCTGGCATGCACAGCTGCGTCTCGGGGACACCCTGGTTGTCTTGATGAAATATGGTGAGTTCCCCCTTTCCTCGCATCGTTTATTCGACTTTCAGTTGCACAGATGATCTTCGCGCGTCTTTTTGTGCTGGAGAGGGTTTCACTAAGGTTCTCTCCATGCTAGATAATTTGGATTGGCATGTCCAGATGAAGGGACTGAACGCTGTTGTTTCAATTCTGCCGTACGGTACGCTGTACACTCCCCGAACTTACTTAGACTGCGCTAACTTCGGTCAGATGATGTTCTGGGACCAGTCTGGGCTGGTAAAATCATTCACAGCCTGATTCATACACTGACTCGGAAAAAGTATCGGATCAGCACAATTTAAAACTTTGAGGCTCTGCCAGCCAGCTAAAATACACATACCAGATATTTCAAGTAGTGTGATATGGGGACCCTATAGGCCTCTATTTACCCCTGCAGTTGCAAGGTCAAAGGCGGTCGCATGGAGGAGCAATGACGTAAACTTCGCGCCCCTGTGATCCAATTCTTTTTCCGCATTTGGGCCAGATCACGTTTTTCATTCCAAACCACCACAACGACACATCCCAGCACACTCTAACTGCACATACACCTTCCTCCAAACCATGTCCGACACCACTGCTGCTCAGAAGGCCATTATAGTCACACTCAAGGCCGAGGGGATGTCCAATAGGGCAGTTGCGGACAAAGAGAATGTCGCACCATCCACGGTGGATAGAATCTACAAACGGTACGGAGCGACACGCGATTTCGAGACCAAGGGGGTCAAGAAGGGTCGCCCAAGGAAATTGGAGGAGAGGGACATCCGAAAAGCCCTGCGAATGCTCTCTACTGGCCGGGCGAAGAATGCATCGGATCTCCAACGGAACTTTTTCCCCGGTGTTCACGTCGATACACTCCGGAAAGTGCTGCGAGAGCGTGGCCTAAAGGCTTACGAGCAACAGTCGAAGCCTCTGCTCACTACGCAGCACATGAAGAAGCGACTTGACTTCGGAGAGCGCCACTGTTATTGGACAGAGGAGGACTGGCGGGCGGCGGTATTCTCCGATGAGTCGAAATTCAATCTTTTCGCATCTGATCAAGAGGTCTTCAGATCACAGATCAGTGCCGCGATCAACAACACGTGCCGCAATTGTTGGCAGCGCTCTTGAAGTACTTTTCAGCGTCGGTATAGCCATGAAAGTGAATGGGGAAGTACTATATGTGCTCAGGATACCCTGTAGAGCATTGGCTCAGTAGTATGCAATTTTTTCTTTGGCATCCGGCTTTGTGTTCAAATTAGGAAGGACCGACCTTTTGCGCGACATGGGATGTGGAGGCTCGGAAAGATATTCAGGTCGGGTATTAATGGATAGCAAGCCCATTTATTGCGTGTAGATGAGGCCAGTGCGCTCAACACGTTCCGAGAGGACTCGAAAGCAGAGGCATCAAACAGCCAAACAAATAATAATATTTGGCCCCCCCCATGGCACGTGTTGTTGATCGCGGGCACGATCCGAGATCTGAAGACCTCTTGCATCTGATGGTCGGCAGTGGTGTTGGAGGAGGCCAGGGGAGGCCAATGATGCCACATATACCAAAAAGAAAATCAAACATGGCGGCGGGAGCATCATGGTGTGGGGGTGCATCACCCGACATGGCGTAGGTGAACTCCACCGCATCGAGGGCATCATGGATCGCTTCGTTTACGTGGATATCCTTCGCGAATCTCTTCTCAAGACTCTCGACAACCATAATCTGGACCGTGCCGATCTATTTCCAACAGGACGGCGATCCGAAGCACAGATCCGCCCACGCGAGGGGGTTCCTTGATCTCGAAGGCATCGATATCCTCCCCTGGTGCCCGAATTCACCGGATTTGAGCCCAATCGAGAATGTGTGGGCCTATCTTGATCGCATGGTACGCGCTCGAGACCCGTTGCCGAAGAATCGGGAGGAGCTTTGGTCTGCTTTGAAGGAGGAGTGGGAGAAAATTCCTCCGGAGTTCGTCGCCAAGTTATACGACAGCATGCCAAAAAGAGTCAGGCAATTGTTGAAGAATAAGGGAGGCGCGACTGATTACTAGTGCCCCGTAAGTGCTCTGGATTTTATTTGGCCGTGAAACAATTTTTCTGACTCGAATTTCGTCGGCCGATCAAAAACAGATTATTAATTGGATCACCCTCGACGTCGAAACTCGTTGTGGAAGCCGGAGTTGTGGGGCTATATGCCCAATATTTTACATGTACAAACTACACCTCTATGACTTTCTACTGAGCACTTGAGATCCACTTGAACGATGCTGTCGGCCGAGCACAAGCCAATTATTCTCAGAACTGCACGTGATCCGATACTTTTTCCGAGTCAGTGTATGTTGGCTGGTGAAAACATATATGCATGTCACTACGCATTCGCTACACTCATTGCCCTCCTTCCGTATGGTGAGCACTGCCTAATCTCCCCTTTTCAAAACCGGTCTTGTGCAATTTGTGCTCGTACAAGCTGACTCTGGAGTCTGGACTTGTATTTGATTCGGATGTTAATCTTTCAGCCATTTCAACCCCACAACCCCGCCACTGTTTATAAGCTTCATCGTGTTCAGTTTTCATGGCCCATCCATTTTCAACTCAGACACCGTCACAAGCTTGATTATATTGATTATGTCTCCGTCTCTTGTTCGATTGTTCCAGTGTGTTAGCTTCCGCATCATCGTCGCTTTCTTCGGTGTGCGTAGCAGCGTAAGAGCAGGTCGACTTGAGCCTGACCCATGGCCGCTAGTGCAATGCGCGTTTTTTTTTTCTCTTCCATTGACGCTATTTTCAAATAGTAACTCGCTACGGTGGCTCGGTTGTAGACTCGTAACCAGTCTGCGTTCTACAGCAAATCTTCAGTGCAAGCACTGTGCCGTAGGCAGACTGGTACAACTCGGGCCAAACACAAGGGCTGCGCCCAGAGTTTGAAATTTAGCAGGTGCCGATCTTGCCGGGCACCGCCACTTGCCCGCTTTCCTTCTACACCCATCTTCCCGCTGTCCTCTCGCCTCCAACTGCCCGGGGCTGCCCCAAGAAGACTCTATATCACGTCTGACACGCCCCTACGTTGTTTGCGCGCTCGTTTCAAGTCTTTACCGCCCGTCAATCCTTGGTTTTCATCGGGTTTTCGTGTGAAGAGATCCCCATCGTGTGCGTACGCGTTTTGTCCCTGTTCCTCGTCCAGGTCGCGCTCAGACCTCAAGGCGCGCCATCCCAGCGCTCAGTTTCGCGTACCAGGCCTCTTGGGACTCGATTCTAGGGCGTATATTGGCTCTCACATTGGTGTTGACAAACCTTCCACCTCCTCTACCTCTCCGCCTCGTCTGTGGTCTACAATCTTTCCCCCTTCCAAGTCTGGCCTCCGCTATGGACCTTCCACCACTTCCCATGTCAATTTCGGCTTTCAATGCGTTCCAGACTCTTCCCCTCACGTTCATGAACACCCTGACCAGCCCGGAGAAGCTAGTGGTTCTTGAAGCTTTTATGTACCTTGATTTTGCATCACAGGGAACCAAAGTCCCTCGCGCACTTCAACTCCGCGCCAACCTCGCCGTGAAAGCCGGCCAAGACGTTCTCGTCCGCTCCGGAACCGGCTCCGGGAAGACCATTTCCATGATACTCCCTGTTCTCTCGCTTGGCAAGGACGCGATCGTTATAACAATCTCACCACTTCGGCTGATTCAGGACAACCATGTATGTGTGAACGCGGGTTTTCTCCTTCACCTCGTTTGACCAATCATCCAACAGGTCGTTGAATTCGAGAAATACGGCATCAAGTCTATAGCCATCAACTGCTACACCCCGAAAGACCAAGCTTTGTGGAAGGTACGTCCGACTTGCAAAATTCGATTTGCCTTAACCCTTAATGTCCTACCAGGCGATTGAGACGCACGCACGATTCCAGCATTATTCTGTGTCGCCTGAGCAATGTGGCCCATATCAGGGCCACATTCCACACTTTGCAAAACTGCTCCACGACCCGAAGTGGGCGAAGCGTATCAAGCTACTCCAGATCGATGAAGCGCACTTTGTCGCCACAGCTGGTCAAGCGAAGGGGAAAGAAGGTGCATTCCGTCCATCTTTCTCAGACCTCGGCGAGCGGTTACGCGTCCACCTGCCCTCCTCCACACCAGTCACTGCCTACTCCGCTTCCATACCGCCCGAAATCGCGAGCCTTCTAATCAAAACACTGCGAATGGACCCGAAAAACACTATCAAATTGGAGTTTACGACAAATCGACCCAACCTTGTGCACGCGGTTATAGCTATGGTCGGAACCATCGACAATTTTGCCAATTGCGAGTTTCTGCTGAACGTTACGACCAAGAGCATGGTATTCCTGGACAACAAGAAGAAGTCCGCCAAGCTCGCGCGACATTTGAATTCAAAGTTATCGCCCGCAATCGCAAAGAAAGAGCCGTTTCGCCACTACCACTCTTCGATGTCGAAACCTTACTTAGAGGCTACGGTAGACTCTTTCAAGCAATCGAATGGCGACGTAAAATGTTTGATTGCCACGGAATCTGCATCCAATGTGCGCAGACCGGACCTTATGCAATTCCGTCTCTTTGATTCACTTTTCGAACAGGGATTCGATGTTCCCGACATCGGCCTGATCGTTCAATATGGTGTCCCTAAAACCATGATTGACACTGACCAACGCGGCGGGAGAGGGGGTCGCGATGGACGGGAATGTTTGGTGCTCATGATCGCGGAGCAATGGGCGTTCGAAGACTCACTCAGCTCAAACCCAGACCATAATCAATCTGCGAAAGAGAAAAGAACCGACAGGGCGGTCGTCGAGTTTGCTTCATCCCGAGAATGTCGCCGCCGCATGCTCGCAAAACACAACAACGACAGGACTCCAGCTGGTGAGTTTGCGGTTCATATGGTGTTGTATTCACAAATAACTCTTCTTAGCTCACGACTTCTCCGGGATATGGTGCTGCGACAACGACTCGGACACGTTCGATTTAAGCTATTATTCTGTCGACCCTTTGATCGCGGACTCGGATGACGACGCGTCTGAGTCAAGGCCTGCAGCCAAGAAGACCCGAAAGCGATATCGGCGTGTCACTCAACGGCAGCCTATCGTAGACGCACTCCAGCAATGGGTAACATCTGCCCACCAAAATGATCCCGTTGCCAAAAACTTTCCCGTCTCGTATATTTTGGACTCACCCTCGATGGCTTTGATGGCGCGCCAGCTCCCGCATTTCTTCAGGATCCCCAGAGACGTCACGGAATTTCTGGACGAGAGCGCAGAATGGCACTCGCGGTATGCATTAGATATTCTCACCACAATTCGACAGCACGATCCCGCCCGTCAACCACTCGCAACTCCGAGCTCTGACTCCGGGTCAGACTCAGATTCAGATTCAGACCGGTCGCACAATTCTAGTACATCAACGAAGTCAGATTCGGATGGTGACGCGCTTCCAACGCCTACACACGAAGATCGAAATACCAGAATTCCTGCCAACTCCACTAATCCGTCCCCCTCGTCCTCCCGCTCCTGCAGCCCAGAACCCGAAGAGATGCCTGTGAGCTCAACGGGGAGGCCGCTGCGCAAGTCCGCGATGAATCACCGAATAGCTGGGATAGCGGGACAGATGGTCAGCAAGAAACAGAGAACGGGTTAGGGCGGTGGACGTGAAGAAGTTTGTACATACCTATGTTCCATCCCTCCAATTTATATACCCTTTCCCCCACTTTTTCAACCCCCCTTTACGCAACGATGCAGCGCCAGTTTCCAAAACATCAACCGTTCTTCTCTCCGTAGCCCGACGCCGAGGAACTTGCGGGAGATGAAGCTTGAACTCCTCCATCTTCGATTTCACCTTTGCGATGAGTGCTGAACAGTCAACTTTCGTGTGGCGTGTGCCCTGCCATGGTGCACCCAAGAACTCGCCAAATTGAGTCTTGAGCTGGCGCAGGATAGGAATGTTTGGCGCTAGGTCTGCCAAGAACTCCCAGGACGCGTGGATGCCTTTCGCGGCGAAGTATTGCTGTGTAAAAAACATCAGGACTGTCGCACTTACTTGTCAGGGAAGACACACCTTTTGGAAATTTATATTGAACTCCGCGTTCTTATCCACACCGACATATCCGTGGCCCGACGTTGTTATCAATGCATTGTCCCGCACGAGATTTCTGTGGCGATATCAATTGGAAGAAATTGAACCAAATTGACGCTCATGCAAAAGGCTCCGGCCAAACCTTCCTCAGGTTCTGAATGAAGTATAGCATCTCAGTTTGATAATTTGTGCACCCTCCGCCAGTGAACATCATCGTGAGTGTTCCCAACAACAGTTCGACTCGCCCAAAGTCGCCCGATGAAATGGATGCTCGAAGGAAGTGAAAAAGGAGTAGGTCGCGGACCATCAGGTGTATGTTGTGATGTGTATAGTCCGGCTCGGAGTCGTCGTCATCCTCGTCAATGTCGCCAGCTGGATTGACTGTCCCCGACGCATATTTAGTGAAAATTCTGCCGGCGATCCCCAGCAAGGCGGATGCGGATGGTTTTGACCGCGCAAGCTCTTTCAGAGACATTCCGCTCTCCACCTCCCAGTAATGCAACATTGCTCCCGCGAGAACTTGGTTGAAGAGCGAACCGAGAGTCTCAAAGTCGAGTTGTGCGGAGCCAAGGCGAACTTTGGCGAGAAGACCAATGAAGTACTGGAGACTTCCTAAGTCGGCGCCGTTGCCTCGGTGTATCTTGAGGAGCATCCACGATAGATTGAGCTCAAGGTGAAAGGCTCCAGGCGCGAGCTGATAGTGGTCCAAACGCAGTAGTGCACTCAAGTCTCCCATCCGAAGGAGTCGAGCCGAGCGAATGAGTGCGTTTGTTTTCTGGTCATTATATGACGGTACTGCAATGTTATCGAGGTCGTGTATGCCAAACTTGAGCTGATCAATATACAAATTGTCGTTGACTTGCACCGTGCCGTCGGTACTGCCCTCGTCTATTATCGTCGTACGGAGCACATGCTCAGTGGTTTTGTGGTCAGCAGGTGGGGGGCGGTACTGAGGGTGTTTGAGCTCTGACGCACCGGCGAGATACTCAAAGCCAGCGGAATTTTGGACCAACACCTCCACAATCGATATGCGGAGATGATTTTGAATCGATTTACATTCCGAATGAGTTGGTCGAATATCGGCCGCGAAAGTGATTAGTGAAGCGTCACCGCGTCGTTCGAGGATCGGGAGCAGTTCGAGCCAACGTATATCAAGTAAGCCTCGTAGCTTATATACGATCATCGTAGTGCCGGTCTGGACTTTAGGCGGTGCAAGCGCGCGCTGTTCGACATGGTTCGAGGTCGAGATATTTGTGTTGTCCCAACTAGCTGAATGCCCGTCCCTCGCGGCTAGCTGCGCTCGTCGGATTTGGCCATCAGCCAATGTCGCGTGCGCCGCGTGGGTAGAATTATAAGATAGATTCATTCCGGCGTGAGCCAAAGTGTCGATAACTTTGCGGGGCATTCCGGAGCTGAGGAAGTATAAGCTGCAAGGAATCGCGCATAAGTTGCTGTTTTGGGAGCGGGTTTTGGCCAGTTGTGCTTGAATCATCGTCACAAGCTATTGAAGGGTTAGCGAATGCAATAGACCGGGGAAACGGTACAACAGGTTCTGGATCTTTCAAGGTATTCTCCCGAGCAGCTCTGGGTGTTTGGGCGGCAGTCATGAGGATACGACGCAATTTTGGGGTGTGTTCACGGCAAACTTCGGTAATGTGTTCCTCAAAATCGAAGCCTAAGAGAGATTCGGGTGTTATCTCAGACGTAGAGCGTTTAAAAGCGACAGTGAGGTCGTCCATTTCGTGGTGGATGTCCTTGAGCAATTTGTCGATGCCGCCGTTGTCATTCTGCCACTTTTCAAGCTTCTTACGACCACGCTTGTCACGGGAGACGAGATTGAGAAGGTTCTCTAAGCCATTGCTTCGGTAAAACCCGTCTGCGTTCTCGCGATAGGCGGCCTGGGGAACCGCTCGCCGAGGTCTGAGAAAGATGGACGGAATGCACCTTCTTTCCCCTTCGCTTGACCAGCTGTGGCGACAAAGTGCGCTTCATCGATCTGGAGTAGCTTGATACGCTTCGCCCACTTCGGGTCGTGGAGCAGTTTTGCAAAGTGTGGAATGTGGCCCTGATATGGGCCACATTGCTCAGGCGACACAGAATAATGCTGGAATCGTGCGTGCGTCTCAATCGCCTGGTAGGACATTAAGGGTTAAGGCAAATCGAATTTTGCAAGTCGGACGTACCTTCCACAAAGCTTGGTCTTTCGGGGTGTAGCAGTTGATGGCTATAGACTTGATGCCGTATTTCTCGAATTCAACGACCTGTTGGATGATTGGTCAAACGAGGTGAAGGAGAAAACCCGCGTTCACACATACATGGTTGTCCTGAATCAGCCGAAGTGGTGAGATTGTTATAACGATCGCGTCCTTGCCAAGCGAGAGAACAGGGAGTATCATGGAAATGGTCTTCCCGGAGCCGGTTCCGGAGCGGACGAGAACGTCTTGGCCGGCTTTCACGGCGAGGTTGGCGCGGAGTTGAAGTGCGCGAGGGACTTTGGTTCCCTGTGATGCAAAATCAAGGTACATAAAAGCTTCAAGAACCACTAGCTTCTCCGGGCTGGTCAGGGTGTTCATGAACGTGAGGGGAAGAGTCTGGAACGCATTGAAAGCCGAAATTGACATGGGAAGTGGTGGAAGGTCCATAGCGGAGGCCAGACTTGGAAGGGGGAAAGATTGTAGACCACAGACGAGGCGGAGAGGTAGAGGAGGTGGAAGGTTTGTCAACACCAATGTGAGAGCCAATATACGCCCTAGAATCGAGTCCCAAGAGGCCTGGTACGCGAAACTGAGCGCTGGGATGGCGCGCCTTGAGGTCTGAGCGCGACCTGGACGAGGAACAGGGACAAAACGCGTACGCACACGATGGGGATCTCTTCACACGAAAACCCGATGAAAACCAAGGATTGACGGGCGGTAAAGACTTGAAACGAGCGCGCAAACAACGTAGGGGCGTGTCAGACGTGATATAGAGTCTTCTTGGGGCAGCCCCGGGCAGTTGGAGGCGAGAGGACAGCGGGAAGATGGGTGTAGAAGGAAAGCGGGCAAGTGGCGGTGCCCGGCAAGATCGGCACCTGCTAAATTTCAAACTCCGGGCGCAGCCCTTGTGTTTGGCCCGAGTTGTACCAGTCTGCCTACGGCATAGTGCTTGCACTAAAGATTTGCCGTAGAATGCAGACTGGTTACGAGTCTAGCTCGGTTGCGGATTATCTGTGCATGCCTTTACCGCGACCAAAATTCTGTCGACCGAGGGCCATTACTGATCCATCCTTCTTCAGCCATGTGGGCAGTGAAGAAACGGTCCCGGATGAACAGCACATGCCGTCTGATGAACGGTTAGCTGCTATGAATCGAACAATTCGAGCGAGGGGCTATCACACACGCCAAATCTGCTTTTTTTTGTCTGTGAAGGGAACTAACCAAGTCCAAGGTATGTACACCAAAACAGCACCGGTTGCTGACGTTTCGCACAGAATCAATCACGGTATTCATGCAATTTACTGCTGGGGATACCCTTCTGATCCCAGAACTCGGCCTGTAAACCATTTTTTTTTTCACCCTTGCTCCTCGCCTAGTTCTGAATGCAACCCAGCGTTACGCACCGTCGGCGGATGGCAGTTGTTCGCACTTATCACTGAGTCGCGGAAGGTTCTATTGGACTTGATGATTCCATTCAAACCCCCGGGCGATGCAAGACGGTGAAGCACTTTCCCCTCAAATCTCCATGTCTGGGTCAGCTTATGCGTGCATTCCTAACCAGGCTGAAATCGACTCTTATGGTTCAGTTCTTGTCTACCCTCCATGGTTTGTGACCATCATCCAGATCCATCCGGAAGTCGATGTCCTCCTCCTCCTCCTCCGTGACCTTCACGACCCAGTACTCCTCTTGGTGGGACGTCTCCAACTTGCCGATTAGCATCCGCGTCATAGATGCGGACAAGCCCGCCTGCACCCCCATCGTCCACATCTCTTGCTTGACAGCGGCGTCGGTCGCCAGGTGAGCGGCGTATGTCGCCAGCTGCGTGAATATATCCGTTACGGGAGACCGCATTTGCGCCTCTAACGCGCCGACGAGATCCTGACTTAGTACATGGCAACTGCGCCAGAATTCGGCGACCGCGCTCTGCCGGAAGACCTGACAACGGTAAAGCAAGCTGAAATGAAACTGTGAAAGATAGATTACCCGCAGCTCGTACGGAAGGAGGTTGCGAGCCGGCGGCTCCCAATCCGGTTCGTGGTTAGCGTTCTTGAGGGCGGCGCGGTAGGTTGCGGCCGCTTGCGCAGCGATGCGTTGCACGCCAGAAGGGAGCAAAAGTTGCTTCCCAGCCACCGGCCAGTTAGATATGCTGCGAAATCAGGTTGGTTGTATACAATGATGGAATCGGCAAAGGACTACCTGTCGTGGAGGCAAGTCATGGCCTTTTCCGCGACGATTTCGGATTCAAGCTCCCACGCCCTCGAAAAATAGGCTACTGAGCGGTACGCGCCGTCTGCCGCGATCCTCCACCCCCGGGTAGAGGGTCGATCAACGGCAGTCATGTCTAGCGCCTCTAGCCGAACTGGCGCGGACACAACTTTGAGGTGCGAGCCCCCAGCCCGTAGCTAACACGGTCACAACTGTTAGAAGTGGAAGATAGACATCAGTATACAACACATACGTCGCCAGATATCCCCCGGGCAATCGAGCGCGAGCCGTATAAGTCGACGGCCTTGGCGTAGCCGTCCAGTAAGAGGCCAAACGTGACTCGCGCCACTTGCCTTGGTCGTGAGTTTCCGTTCTAGAAGCTCTTCAGAAATCACATACTTTCGAGCGCGGCCTCGATGGTGTTCTCCAAGGTCGACAGAGCCGGGGCTGCGGTCGACGACTTGCTGAACTTCTGGCCGTCGAAGGACACAAAGTGTGAGCTTTTCACATCACACAAGCAAGCGCGGACGGGGACGAGGAAGTCGTCTGGGATGTCCTGGTTAAAGCGCTTGTTGAATTCCCAGGCGGCTGTATCGAGAATCCATGAGCGTCGGGAGGCAGAAACACCGCGAAAAAGAAATCGCACCAAAGAGCTCGCACATGACCTGTGCGACGGCCTTGGCAAACTTGACACCCAGATCGTACTTGAGTTCGCGAACGAACAGAAGTATTTCCGAGCGACAAAACACCTTACCCTCCACGTGTCCACCACCGCTGAGGTCCATTTTGGGGAGGTATTTTTCGGGTTTGTCGGTGAGCACCCCGCCGAATTGACACACAATGGTTTGGAACGGCTGAAATTCGATTGGTCAACGACGACTGCGGCAAGGGAAATGAACACTAACGCCTGCTAAGAAAGCTGCAGTTGCAGCCTCATTTTGGAGGTCTGCTGCCGGCCCCGGACTGACGTGCGACTGAACCACACGCAGGGTGACCTCGTCGACCACGGCTGCCGGGAGGAGAACCTGGGGGAGTTCCATTTCGGCCCATCCCTGGAACGTGTCCTTAATATCAATGGGCAGCTCGAAGAAGGCCGCAACATCCTCGTACTCCACGTCGGAGAACGATTTTCTTGCAGCCGTTAAGGCCTTATGCGCGTCGTCGAAGGTCGGGCCATACCCATCACGTAGCTGGTGAAGTAGCTTGACAATATCTGCCTTAGTCGATATCTTCTCCTCAGAAGCCGGCCTCTTTAGCCTCGCCGATGATGCTGAATTCATATTAGAAAAGTAAGACAGGGGCCGCCAGCATACCTTTTGTTGGGCCCCCAGGGGTGGCGAATTTCGCTTTGGCGCTGACAGCGGTCCCTTTGGATGAATGAGATCTTAACGGAAACCGAAGGTCCGAAGCATTGCGCAGAAACGAACCGCTTGCCGACCGTGGGAGTTTGCTACCCGACCCTCCCGCTGAAGGACCCGCTGCGGGAGCTTTCGCTCGAGCTGTGGATTCATATTAGAGAAGGAAAACCAGCGGTCACCAGCATACCTGAGCGTGCCGTTGTTTGGGCCCCCGCGGTGGTGGCTGTCGCCCGCGCTCTGGGTGCAGGCCCTTCGCATGAATGAGATCTTAACGAAAACCGATGCATTGCGCGGAGACACACCGCTTGCTGACCGGCCGCGCATACTGCTCGGCGCTCCAGTTCGAGTTAGAGTCGGCCGCCGGGGATGGAGTCCTATGGCGGCGACGGGTGCGACGACGGGTGCGACGACGGGTGCGGACGACGACGACGCAGACTCTCTCTCCTTCCCTGTAAGCGCATTAGAGATGCCGACGTAAATGGGATACCACTCACTTCTGGTGAACATGGGGGGGAAAAGGAGGCGGCTCTGTGACGTGACCCGAAGGTGACCCATCACTGGATCCGAAAGGGGAAAGCAAGTAACTTAAACCGGCTGAACGCGCGGTCGTAATCAGTCTTGGTCTGGAACTGGCGCTCGGGACTTGAACACCGAGAGATTGTGAGTCCCCGCGGTGCTTCGACGATGTTGTAGCAGAAAACGCCTCCCCGAGGGGAGCCTACTATTGTACTCTTGAGGGCCACTGCTGGCGCTAAGGCTCCAACCCTTTTCCTTTACAACCGTTTGTAAACGGTTTAGCCGTTTATATTTACCGTTTAGTTTACCGACCCCCGTAAACGGTAAACAAAGGGTAAACAAACGGTTTAAACGGTTGATTATTTCCACAGATACCACATCCCCTCCAGGAGAGATTTGGATGTGCTATGTCACTCAGGATGAATCAACCTGGCCCCAACTTTGGTTAATAGCCATGCTACAATGATATTTAACTCACCGACGTCCCGACAGGGCGGGAATTTCCTAACGGGGAAGGCTGATGCGACTCGGCTAAGGTGCGGTGCTCAACACCCATGTCCATTCACCGTCATCTATTGCAGCAAAGTGGAATGAGCGAGTCCGATCCCGTTAGAAGAGCACTTGCAAGCTTCCAAATCCTCCCAGAGCCATCAACGAGGGCCTTGGAATAAATACCGGAAAAAGTACCGTTTTTAAACGTTTATAATCCGTTGTAAACCGTTTACCAACCGTTTTCGTTTAGTTTACGGGAATCCGTAAACGAAAACTAAACGGTTGGAGCCTTAGCTGGCGCATGGCAGTACGAGTCTGGCCTCCGGCCGTTGGGAAAACATTGCCGCAATCTCAATAGATTCAACAGTAATTTCAACTTGAACACTTCAGAGCCTGCGGCGCTTTGCTGTTGTACTGCAACACGGCTGACCCGGTGTTTGAGTACAATTTTTGTGGAGCCGGCAGGAACTATTCTGTTCTGTCTGATAATATTGTGGTTTAACCGCCGATATCAACTGTAGCCAACCACACAACGGCGCTGCCTGGGGTAGCAGATCGGCCTTTCCACTTCAATTGATTATAGGAGCTCTACTCAAGCATAGGTTCACGGAGTCGAGCCATCGCAGTCTAAGTGATCGCACCACTGGCAGTTTTCCTGGTACAAACTGACATCTTCAACTTGAAGGTTTCTTGGTAAATTCAACACGGAAATTAACCGACAGAATGCGGAGGGCAGGCTGGACGTTACGAGCAAATCAATCGAGAGCATGTGAGCCTCTCACGAAATTCTTGTCTCTCAACAAGAACACTCCTTGGGCTTCGTTTTTTTTTGACTCTTTTCAGCGGGAACAGTACATCCTACGTCCCGCAAGTTCTTTCTCGCAATCACTTGTTAGGGAATGCACCTATGTTACTCCTCCAGCCCGCCGGACTGGACCAGGACTATTCCTTTCAGACACGAATCCCTGCAGCACAATGTGACCTTCTGCTGTGAACACATCTCACCCCTAGGCTGTAGCGTACAGAAGTTGCGCCCGGAATCTACTATGAGGCAACGCACATAGAACCATAACTTAGGCGCGCCAAGCCCAAGAGTTGGAATTTGGAAACAACCACAAAGTTTGAAACTCGAACCAAAGAGCACAGATCAGGAAACTTGCGAGAGGCGTCGTTACAGAACAATCACTGCGGGCAAATGCCATGACCGTGGGTTCATGGTGTTTGATTGGCGGAGCTCGGACACTTGCCATGGCGTTGGCCAGATCTTTGCTCAGGCGTTGCACAATTTTCTTTGTCCCTTTGTCAGGGGGCGTGAATTCATATGACTTCCGCGGCTTGATGTCGGGAATCACTTCGGCAATCATCGTTGAGTTGAATTTGGAGTGTTCTCCGTTTCTCAACCTCACTCGATGCCAAAAACAGCTCCATCCTTACCATAGCCTCAGTCCAGAAAGGCTCCTCTTTGGTAGCGGTTTTTCCAAGAACTTGGAGAAGTGCCGGCATTTCTGCGGGGCACCGAGGCTGCAGCCGCGTGCCAAACAAATTCACGGCACTGCAAAGGTCGAAGAACATAAAGGCCACGACAGGGAGCCGGATATTTTTTGTGGGGTCTGCATAGCTACCTGATTCTTGTATGAGTGAAATACCTCCTACCATGTCACAGTCGAATCAACATGGAGAACATCGCTGTGGTTCGAACTTAAGCGCCGAGTTTTCCCACGCTGACAAAAGAACAAAGACAATTGTGCAACGCCCGAGCGAAGATCTGGCCAACGCCATGGCAAGTGTCCGAGCTCCGCCAATCAAACGCCATGAACCCACGGTCATGGCATTTGCCCGCAGTGACAATGATAAAGTCAGGCTAACGTGAAATCTGGTAGGGAATTCGGTCATCGGCGAGTGCATTCATGTTTGGAATTTGCCGTTTTCACCGCCTGAATGCAGGCCTTCAAGTCTTACTTTGGTTTTAGCTTCCCATCTCGATCCTGGACAATGCTGCCAACTTAATGCATGTCATTACTGTCAAGGCTTTTTTACCGAGTATTATCTGTTTCTTCTTGTACCCAGATCTCCCTGAGTTTGATGGTTCACGGCAAAGCCCCCACAAGGGAGAGTTGCGCAGGCCAAGGCCTCGGCTGGTATATCTCGAAGGCTGTGTTGTCCACATAAATTAGGAAAGAGATTCTGTCAGTTTCTCGACTGTTCTAGGTCGAAGGTCGAATACAATTACCGAGGCCGCCCTGTCGCGTTGCGGCTACGAGTATGGTGCGGGTCACCTAGCTGCCGCTACCCGAAATTAGTGGCCAAATTGGCCGGAGAAAAATTTTGGGTGATACACAGCCACAATCAGCTGAAATTTCTGTTATTTCTACTGCTTGTGGCCAAATCCGAGATAAGATAAAAAAAAACTCACTCAGTTTTGAATTAAACAGCAATCCCTCTTTAGAATCTTCTTGTATTGCAAAAAGAATCACTTTCTAAAGGGGGATAAGAAATTGAGGCAAAGCTCGGCCCGGAAAATCTCAAGCACGGGGTAGCGGTGGCTAGGTGACCCGCACCATAGGTTGTGTCAACGAAGAATTGTGGTAACGACTACCTGCTAAAAAGTGAGTCCTCATTTAGTGGAATATACTCACTGCCTCATACGGACCGTAGGACAAGAAACTCTCGCCACTCAGTCTTGCCCAAATTCGGTCCGGCACAATGATTGGTTTCGGCTGTGCCAAATCCAACCACGATCAACCACGAACAGCAGGATGTCCCGGCTCCTGAGCTTGCACTGGACATGAAAGTCAGAATTTTAACTCAGAAATTCGGCGACCAAAGATAACTCCCAAACCACAATGAGTCGGCAGGTCATTCATTACTTCGCATAACGGGCCTGACAAAGAGACGGACAAGCCTGTTTAAGACTTGCTCAAACCAAGAACTTGTGAAAGAATGGGATCTGGAAAGTCCGGCGATTGATGGTGATCGAGCCGGCATCAAGAACGGCGGCATGCCCGGCAATCAAGCAGGTTCGAAACCTCCTTTGCATTCAGCGGACTCGCTAGATGATCTCCCCCCAGCAAACGCTATGCATATTACACATATTTATTTGGGTAACGAAAGCTTCAATCTCAATAGTTAATCATCGAACCCCTTGGAGCGTCAATGCATGAAATAAAAAGCACATCAACACAAGCATCAACAAGATCAAAATCTACCAACCTTTCGAGTGTATGGCAGGAGACATAGGAGTAATAGATTATTTGCTATGGACTGTTACCTCACGCTTACTGCCTGGGACTGCTGCCCGACTGGGTGACCTCCTCGAAAGGTCAGCCATTTCCCAACAAGAGCGATAGAAGACTAGCCTGAAGGCGTCGCCGACCGGAGTTTAAAACTGAAGCATAGATCACAGAAAATACACGCTATACATCGCCCAGACCGGTGTGTGTGTCGAGTGACATGGCCCGCATTTATCGACCCCCGCGAGCTGCACAACAGGGACAGGGCAATGTTGTCCTATCGATCAGGGGCAGAATCAATGCCGATTGATGCCGTGCTTGCCGCCGGACCTTCCGCCGTGCCTTCCGCCGTTTTCGATCGCCGGACTTCCCAATTCCCATTTGTTCTTCAAGAACTTGAACCGTACGAGAAAAGGTCCGCATTGCAGATGAGTCAGAGGAAAGGGGTAAAACTAAAAGGGATGAGTAAAACGGAAACTGTCAGAAACAATCAGCGTTCTCAAAAAGGGAATTTAGTCACGATTTACAGTCTTATCACACAGCCACGGGCATTTGATCCCCGGTGATCGCGGTGATCGGCACAGCCGAGCTCCTTTAGGACGAGGGCTGGTCGTATTTGGTCCAACTGGTCTCGGCATCACGGCATGTTCAAGTTCAACTCAACTTTGATTCAACTTGAACTTTGTTTCTCCCCAACCAAAACACGCTGTACGATCCCTTCAAGATTCACGGTAGCATCTCTCAATGTATTCCACCGTTGCAAGTGTTGCGGCGTTGAACACCGAGGATTCTACTCCCAGGGTCAGAGAATGTTGAACCGCTTCCCTCCTCTTCACTGGGAACACTTTGCTTTACTGAAAAAATTGCAAAGGACACGTCCCATTCCATTGATTGCTCAACAAGAAAACATCTGCTCTGTTCAATGAACATTTCTCCTGGCAGATCACTCTTGGATCCTCCGTTCGGCGACTGGAAAGTGTCCGTTCTATTCAATCGAGCATTTTGCCTGAATTCACCGTTCGGAGACTGTGGAATGTTCGTTCTATTCGATTGAACATATTGTTGAATGCTCCGATCGGTGCCTCAAAATGCTCGTTCGTTGTGGGCAAAATGTCCGTTCTCTTCAGTGAAGAGAATCGGATGCCTTTTTGCTGTCTGTTGTACTCAGTGCACAACCACTCATCTATCAATATCGTGTCTTTTAAAATTTATAGTGGCCTTGAGGCATCCTGCAGATTCAAATTCAACAATTTTCGCTCGTGGTCTAACACCGACTCCAGTCTCGCTCCAACCTAACCAAGAAAAACATTGCTGCAATGGCATTCCACTCGCCTCCGATTTGATTCGGGTAATACATTCCGCGGAGAGGTGTCCCAAGAATGAGCAAGCCCAATTTTGTGTCCTTCAATTCAACACTTACATCTTTCTTTAGTTTGACCTTTGCCTCTTGTTTACAACAACCACCGTATATTTACTCGAGCAACATCTCTTTCAAGGCAGGTTATTCTGTCTTCTGTGTCAATTGAACTCCTTCCCGAGACTCAAATGGGGTAATCGAAAAGCCTTCTTGCTCCACTCTTTTACTTGCTGATGTGTACTAGCAGTGAGGGGCGTTGGAATGCCCATGTCGAAGCCTCACAATGGTTCAGTGCGTCCAACGCTTCCTTTCGGACCTTCTACCAATCCAGCAGGTCTGTACAAACATACGTACAACTTGTGTGGAGAGATGATCACCACGGCTCGGTACAAGTACGAATGTATCGATGGACTATCACCGGGCGAGAAGGGCTGCGCACCTTCGGGCGGGGCTGGGTGAAAGTGCCGGTGCTGCGGGGAATTGAGGCGGCACTGCGGGGAATTGAGGGGCGGTGGCTGTGCTTTTGAGGGGTCGTGAGGGGTAAAGTGCCGGGCGGGTTATAACACTTCAACAAACACTCGATAAGCTCTGAGCGAGCATTGTTAGCTTTGCCTAAGCCTAATACATTGTTTCCAGGCAAAAAAACTTGACCCCAATTTTGCAAGTTGCAATCCCAATGATCGGCCGAATAGCGAATTTCGAATGAACCCCTGGACCAAATCCCGAGGGTTGAATCGTATCTTGAAGGGTTAGGAAGGACGCACTAGGTGTGCTCCTTTATTTGGCACAATTACCCGGGGTAACGTGGGGCAAAATTGGTTGCAGTGACCAGATAGGAATTTCTTCCAGAACCGCTGACGATTCTGCAGCTGCTATACGAGGTGGAAAAGGGTCCTAACGATTGTAAGGATGAGCACTAGGTGCACCAGTCTCACCCTAGTGATTCATGCTCTGCAGGTGCATCATATGATTCATATCTCGGTCCAACCGCCAACTAGAGAATTTCCGAGGAGTCAGTGGTTGCGCCGCGTTCAAGCACCGTTCAACGGGATCCGAAAGGCGCACTGGACCCAATCTTCACATCCGCACATCCCCCTTGGATTCTAGCACTAATATATGATCAAAAGTCGAACCCAAATTTTTGTGTCCAAATTGCAATCCCAATAATCGGCCGAATAGTGAATTTTGAATCAACCACTTGACCAAATCCCCAGATTCAAATGACATATACAACGGTTCGGAAGAGCCCACTAGGTGTGATACTCCTCTGGCGCAATTAACCTTCGGAAGGTTTGTCCCAAATGGTTGGACCGGCTGAATAGGAACTTTCTCTCTTAAACTTCTTCAACCGTTGCATAAATCGGGATTGTGCCTCGAAGTCATAAAATAGCTGGAGTAGATGTAGCCTTGCTACTTGGGTGCTTTAGCCTTGAAGGTGTGCACTACTGGCTCAAGCAATAACCCGGAGTTGATGATTCCGCAGGGTCCAAACCATGTTAAACTGTCCGAACTAGACCTGGCCATCGCGAAGAAGCAAGAGAAAGAGCGCGCACAGTGAAAGCAACACACAGGAATTTAGATCTCCGGGGTTTCCCCTGAATGCATCGCAATGGTCTCAATTCAGACTGGGTTGCAACAGACACCTCACGATAGTTTGTTTCCCCTCATGCTATCTCCGAAAGAGCTGCGAAGACGACGACCAAAGCATTACAGCCCTGCAACTGCCTCGTGCGGAGGGACGAGAGAATACCGGGTGCCGGGTGCACCTTAACTTAATGCTGGAAAATGCCATCTGGACATCTGACACAGCGCTCCAACCGACAGCCCCACAGACTAGGGTCATTGTGTTTTTCCATATCGTCAAGAGTGTTGCTGAACCCATGGTAAAGTTTTTAACCCTCGTCCATACAATATTATCCCGTTCATCGTCCTTCCCTCCCCACAATGTTCCCTGACATTTAGACCACCCTCGCACCCCTACATTTCTCAGCCCTCCCTCTCCGTTGTATTATATCCGCTTATCGTGTCCGATACTAGTCCCTTTCCTCGCAGATCGGTGATCCTCCCTTCCTGCCCAACACTGTGCCGATTTTCGCGCAGCTGGGACCCAGGTTACCCATCATATTCGTCTTTGAACAACCAGGACTCTTCGGTTATTTTCTCAGTGCCTGTACTCAGTTCAGTTAGTCCTGATTTTGCTTCACTGCGTTTCCTCTCGTTCATTTCGATGTCCAACCATATGGGATGCATCACTCTTCACTCGTCACTTCAGTCTCCCTTCCACCGTTCAATACCTTCGGTTTCTGTACACTGGCGAACACGATCAAGATTTTAAACTGGGATAATCCCATGGACATCACAGTGCTCACTCCACCGATAAATATCTGCGTCTCTCAGAATTCGAACCAGGCTCAGCCCTGTACTTGTGCAAATTGCGGGTCCTCATGTAAAATCACGTCGTGGTTGAATTCTCCAGGTCCACCTTTCCAAGTTGCACCTGGATCCGCCAAGTCGCATGGCTGTCAAATTTTCTCTGTGGAAGACCCAACTCTGGATGTGTCTTCAGCTACAGAGAATACCGAAGTGAGCTCCACATGATGTTTCCCCTCGATAGACGGCAGTGCGGAGCGCAGTTCCAACCCACTTTCATCCACCAGCTTATTACTTTTCCCGCACTCTAAGAAAATTGGGCCTGGATGACGAAGTAATGCAGTTTATCTCACGTATGGTGAAATAAATGATCAGGTTTCCGACTGCTCAGTGCGAGCTCGAGGGGAGGATTCAACATCCCCGAGATGCCCGAGGTTGTCGGCCACCAAATGATACAACGTGATATGGGAGCCACTGTTCATTAGATTACTTCAGTCCCAGCAAAAGGTAAGCCTTCACTTCAGATCAATGAATTCGAGAACTTGACATGTATGTTCCCGTTCCTCAAAGCGGCATTGAACAAGATATCAAATTATCTCCAACACCGACCCAACATTGCTCATCAGAGAATGGGTACCTCCCCTCACTCAGGCTTCATTGCTGTTCAAGTTCAAGAGTAATGTTCAAGTCTATGTCGCAGTAAAAGGGGTAAAGAGGAATTCAATGTCCCCGAGATGCCCGAGGACATGCATAGATGTTCGTATGTTGAATAGTCATCAGTCTCATTCCCTGTTTCATGGTCCGCTGCACTGCAGCAACTGACTTCGCGCATGGCAAGGGCAATGTTCCGCGAAATGTCTCCCTCCCACAGTCTTCAGAGAGCTCGAAATAGGCTTGTGTGATGTTTTTCCTTTGGGATCCCCAGTGGCTCGTGACAATTTTTTTTGTCGATATACAGCGGGAGTTTATGAGCCCTCCCACATTATCCGTTGCAATCTGTCGCGCCAGATCATCCGTTATTGTAGTACCTTGATAAAGTTTCGCAGTGTTGCTGCATACGAGCGAGCACTGATTCATTCATTCTTTGAACCTGAGATTGAATTTCTGTTCCAATGTATCCCGTGAGCTCGTCGCAGTCGCAGTGGCTGCAGAGACAGAATACAGGAGTTCTGAAGGGTGGCCCATTGCAGGATTAATTTGAATTACTGGTTGGAGCACAATTGAAGGTTACCGGCATCGTGGCCTCACCTGCCGTCTTCGTTCATATGGTTGGGATGTGCTAAGAACATCCCAGCTCGTCCGCCACTGTCACCTGTATCCGCACTTCTAGACCAGAAGCTGAGAAGATTCAAGTCCGAGTTCAGTAGATTATTGACTTATAGATGAGAAATCCAGAGTCAGTACACACAACGCGTCTCTTTGGCTAGTCCCTGAACGACAGGGTAGTTCCTCCAACACCTGGAATCAACCTAGATTTCTGTTTCGACATATGGTGTCAGTCGGGTGTGAGCAGCGGGTATGGAACTTTCTTCAAGCCCCAATCCCTGGAGACAGAAACGTCGGAACTGGTCGCATATGATTGACAAGTTCCCAAATTGTGAGATTTTTGGTGAGGAAAAGTGAGGGGAGAGTGAGGAGATTTGAGGGGACTGTGCGGGGAAGTGCGGGGAAGTGCGGGGAAGTGCGGGGAATTGAGGGGAATTGAGGGGACATTGAGGGGGACGTGTGAGGGTAATTGAGGGGCAATGCAGGGAATTTGGACAGAAAACTCACTTACTTTAGCAAGTCATAAGTGAGATATAAAGGTTCCAAGTGCTTTACCGTGCTCCTGGAACATAGTTTGTGAGGCTGGAGTGCTAATCACCATGGACTTCAACTTCGTAGCATAGGTTTTCATTGAGTTATGTCACTGTTTTGCCGAAATCTGCACTTCTTTGGCAAGCCCGCAGCTGGTTACGAAGTCCGTTGGTGCAGATTAGCATATTTCATCAGAATCCGTGTTTTGGGGGCGACCCCGCAAAAACACAGCCACCGCCCCTCACTTCCCCTCAATTCCCCGCAACACCGGCATTTTCTCCTGGCCCCTTCGGGCGGAATGCAACTCGAACCATTGTGCACTGGTGGGGTGTAGGAAGGACGAGGACACGTGTTTGGCCCCAACATTCACGGTCGAATAAGGGATTTGGCGACAGGGCGGTCTATACGGTAAGTAAGCGCATTCATCGGGAAGACTCCAGCGGGGACCAGAGGTACGCTATAAGTGAATGAAGGGAGGAGAGGGGGACGGAATCACGCACGGCGAGCGGTACAGCGAGCCTGTGTATTTGGTAGTAGGTATCACGTGCGCGACTCGCAAGCACCGTAGACAATTTAAATGCCTTCACGGCTTGCACGCAGCTCGAGCATTTGTGCGCAAGTGCGAGGCAAGGTGGGCAATTGACTTCCGAGAAAGAAAGGTTATGGTGGCATGAGATAATAGAAATAGAAGACACACACCGGCATGCAATCCAGCGATGCGTCGGGAAACTAGTGCGCAGAGCAGATGATACTATGAGCACTGTGCTACGTTCTGGCCGTACGCACTGTGTCCGTAAAATCGTATCGTACACCCCTCCGTGTGGCACGCTGCGATTGGGATCATGCTGCACGGAACAGTAGCCGCCCCAGAGAGTGGAGGCCTTAGGTGCGCAGCTCGAACATTTGCGGCTGAGCAACCGCGAGACGATGCGTCCGCAGCTCGCGCTCAATGCGGCGGGCTCGAATGCACCAGGAAGCGCGCGGCGGTCGAGTGCACCAGGAGGGACGTCGCAGTCGATAGACTGCGGGCAGATACAGGACGCACACGCCGCGTGGATGCTGCGCGCGGACCGCCGAATGGCGTGCGCAGTCGTAGGGAAGGAAGCCATTGCCGGAGACATCGACGTGGCGGCTTCTTGCAGGAGGGCATCCTGCAGTCCACAAGTCCACCGTGAATGGAGCAGTTACATTGCATGGAGTTTTTGTCGCGAATGGAGGAAAAAAGAACGGTGCGCGCATTTGATCCGGATCATCCAAAGAAGGGTAAACAACGCGCCAGCGAGATTTGGTACCCGCCCAAGGGCCGCAATTGGGACGAACAAAATACTGTGGTTAGACAAGGGCGTTCTTTGGGCCACTCTCGTATGCCACAGTGAGAACCAGGGAAAATCTGAGAGAATTGACAGGGTGCACAGTAGATTCGGTCGTTTCCCCCGCAATAAGTGGCATAAGCGCCAGTAAGCACTTATTGCGGATCAATTTACGGTAAATTGATCTCGATTTACAGGATTTACAGGCCCCGTGACCTGCGCCGCGCTAGCACGCGCCGGCGTTTGTTCACCCCCTGAGCTCTCTTTGCACATCCCGGTGTTGCAGAATGTTTCTACCTTTTCCCTATACCCTTTGTATCACTGAACGCTAATCTCCTTGAGCCCAAAGCATACAGGATATATATATTCACGGCAGGTAAGTGGAATAACCTTAATAAGTGGATGACGACCGAATTAGCTAAACCGCGCTGTATGAGATGCCCAGCAACAATCCTTGGCTTACAGCGGAAGGTCTGTAGGATAATATCTCGCCCCCAACCTCTATAAAATGCCTAACTTTCTGATTTGCGATCGATTTGGTACAGCTAACAATACCATATTCTGACCCTTATTAAAGCGATAGAGACGCGATTTTTCAGGTGATTGACGCGTCAATGAGCTCAAAGATGCTTCCCTGTCTTCTTGAACGCTCCAGTGTACCCCCCGGATGGGTCGCCCAATCAATAATCTTATGTCGGGTACTACCGTATGTGTCATGTTTTCCGTGGTTTCCGCCCTTGCCTGTAACTTTCCGGCCTCAATGCCGTTTCAGATCCATCCGAAGGCTGTCTTGTATCTGGTGCGGCGCTTCTTAACTCCCCCGGTATTTGCTGGAATTGATTTAGTCCTTCTTCGACACATGCAAGTCAGGAAGTGTCGAGGGTTGTGGCGGAAGAAAATTGTCTACCACAGCCTGGCACATTAAATAAAAGGATGAGAACCTCCTCACTATTGTGCAGTCAAACCCTGTCAAGCCGGATCTGGTTCAGTGCCAGATGGGTCCCGGTGCTTTGATTGATGCTCGATGGGGGGCACGATAGCTCGCTGCCAAACGGCGCGGTGTATAATCACAAAGTTGTGAGTCTTCCTTTGACCTTTCCAGGCTTTATCGTTACCTTTTGTTAGGGTTAATTCTGTGCTCGTTCGTGCAACTTCGGCCAACCTTCTCCTTGCCTTCTGCCATTTCCTCTTGGTTTCAGACGTCGCCGGCTATCTATTCATTTTGGAATTCTTTTTTGTAGCGTGCTGAACATTTTTCTGGGTGTCGGGGCCCAAGTTGAGCCACACCGTTGAACGGCTACAAAGGCAAGCATCAATTGAGCATCAAACCAAGCGAAGATAGAGGCATTACGGCAAGATCAGGATCTGATCACCGGTGATCAAACGCGTCCGTTATCTTTAGGGTTTACACGGTTTACAATATATTCGTGTAAATCAACACAGATAAACATACTTATGGAGAACAAACATCCCACACGGCCGCCTACGTCACTTTAAAAAAAAAACATCCACCTTGGCGTGAAAACGGCGATAAAAAGACGAGTTTAAAAATAAATAAACAAAGTAGCCCGCTGCACGGCAAGGCCCGCTATCTGTCTTCCACTGGTTCTAGCACAACAGTCAGTGTTCACGCATGAAAGTACCTGGCATCAAAAATACTGAATGATGTGAAATGGTGACGCGTGATGCGGATCAATTTACTGCAAGCAAGTACAGTTGAAAAAGTCACGGGTGGCTTCAAAATTCAGACTGGGGTCATTACCAGAGTCGAATTGTTGCATGAGTTACCGAAGTGGAATGGAAACTCGACTTTTGAATAATCGTTGGAAATCTGAGTCGTTGACTACCGGGTAAGCGACACATTGCTGCCACAGCAAATGTATCGGGTGTCATTCGTAACTACGTGAGGCCGGAAAATATTTTCTGATCCATAAGTAAGAAGGTTGGATGTGTTTGGGAATGGAAGGATTCGGAAGTGGAGAGATAATGGAAATTTCGAAAGGATGCTTGCAGGGTAGGGTGAGAGAAATTATGTGGAATAAAGCGGGTAGGGCCGACGAGAGGCAGTGCCCGTTACCTTGTTCAACCATCCCGGTCAGTCTGTAAGCTCAACATTTCTCAAGGCGGCCCAAAACTCGCTCGGTCGACGCGGCAGCGTCGACCAGCTCGCATCGGGCCCACTATTGTTCAATGATCTTACATTGAAACCCCTGGCGCATTGTTTCGAACCTATAATCCTACCCACTGAGCGCTGAGGCTCAATGTTTGACTCCACACTTTCAAAGTGTAATTCTTTTGTGCGACAGTCTTGAGGCCCTATAACTCAGAGTATGGGACACCGGAGCAGGGGACGGGCTCGGCTTTCATGGGGCTCGCTGGTTTGCGAATTTGGACTCGAGTCGGTGGATGTTAAGCTAAGATGTGTCGGTGCGCAAGCACGAGATGGCAGACATTGTGTCGAGACCGAGGATGCGGAGCCGGATCCAGGAGGACATGACACGGGGAAGGGCGTGGCTCGGTGTATATGGTGTGTCTGCGCAAGATAATGTTGCAGCGCAGGCTGAAAACCACTCTAAGGGGGCGGGGAAATTTTTCAACGCAAATCTCGCAGCTGTACATTGCCAGACGAAGGGCAATCCAGATGAGCAAGGAATGAGCCACTAAGCTGCATACCACACAGTAAGTACGAAGCGGCAGCATACTGAGATATTATAACTGCACGACATTTCCCAAGCTCGTTCAAACAATCCACGCGCGACATGAACTGCAGTGCAAGTGCCATGCAAACGATTTCGAAGTGACTGTCGGGAAGACGATCCATAGGGGCGGACTATCGACCTGAAGGATTCAAACACCATGGACTGTTCGGTACCGTAAACGGAAGCGAACGAGGAATATTGACAACGATGCTGTGATTCTTCACCGCTGTCAGGACAAAACACCTACACATGATCCCGCGAGCAAGCGAGATAGAATTGCGTGCAAAAGAGAAGTAATTGAAGCATCAAAACTAACAGAGAGTTGCCGCGAGCGTCGGGAACAGAGTGGGGGCAAGAGACCCAGATGATTGGGTAGAACCGGAAGCATGATATTGGGCATTTGAACCGTTATGATCACCAACGCGCGCGAAGCACCCTCCGAGCCCACTGGAGTAATTGGAATCTGCAAAGAATGAGACTGGGGTCTTTCCAAGTAAGAAAAAGGGAAGACAGGGAACCTACATTGACGTGAAGCCCCAGGAAGACATTCGCAGAAACGAGGTGCAAAGACGGCTAGACAGACAGTCCAGTAGCAAGGTTTGATAAGTATGAGTGACCGTGGAGGAACTTCGAAAAAAGGCAGATGCACTGGGGATGGAAGAGGATAAAAAATACCGCGCTACAAAACCCGGTCCAGGCGGATGCCCTCACAAGATGAGGCTTTCCCCAAAATGTCCAGCGCACTCGGAGCCTAAGGTAATGTCAGCACTGCGGTTTTTGCTGAACTTAACATTGACTAGGGTCGACAAGGGGAGATGCCCAGGAACGGTGGTCAAGAGCAGGCATTTATCGAGAGGGATACGCAGATGCCGGCCAACGGGAAGGTGGTAGCATCGAGGAGTCGGAGGGAAGAAGATATCCAGATACATAGACATAGGGAGAGGGGGAATAATGGGGCAAGGAATTTCAAAACGAACATGGAAACGAATTTCATCTGAAACGAAAGCAATGACGAGGAGATGACATCACCATTCAGAATCTACGTCATGACAAAATTTACGGTTATGAGACCCCGTTTGAGACCACTGCAAAAACCCACTACTAAAGATAGCGGGCATTTTTTAAGACTCGTAATTCGGAGCGAGAGGTACGAAGAAGGAGGGGTAACACAACGGCGATGCGGAGCGGGAGGATGGATGTACGTGGTACAGGTTGTAAGTGGGTACAGATAAGGGTAAAAAGATATAGGGCAAGAGAGTAAAGCGAGAGCTCAGAGAATGCATTAGCCAAGCAGAGAACGTTACCCGGACCGTTTCATTGCGAACCGTTGAAGTGCAGCAACTTGTACTTGAAGTTGCCACAGAAAAGCAACGGCCTGGCTTTGCTTTTTGAGTACCCCATGCAGAATGGCAAGTAAAACGCGTTATAAATGCGGCGACCACGGAGGATCGGCACGGGGAAAAGCCCCTTTGTAGTTGTTCGTTCGTTCGTTGCTTGCAATATATTGCTTTAAGTTTCCCTCTTTTCTTTCGTTGTCACTCCCGTGAGAGCCGGCTAGTGTAACAAACACAGGGTGTATATAATGTACACATCCATCCAAGACCTTTTGACCATATGCAAACCTATGCCAAACACCACAATCGATTGCAAACCCCGCCAGCTTTGCGATGACTGTAGGAAATCTAGTATGGTATAAGCACCTGTTGAACATCAAAAGGCTTTTGAAGGATTGCCCTGGATTTTGATGATTTTGTGCGTCTGCATGGGTTTGCAAGCCCTTGCATTTTGTTCCCAGTTCTCGTGACGATGTACCTATGTAGTGGACGCGAGACAGTCAATAAAGAGCGACGGCCCGACGTTCTCGGCCACTAGCGTAGTGGGGCTAATAACCAGCCAAGTCTCTATTACAGCTATTTGCACAATTGATGACAGTGCGGAAAAAAAAAAAAAAGAAAGAAAGAACGAGTTGAACCCACTACCTTCAACAGCTGATTTCTCACTCAGTTTTGCTCCGATTCACAAGTTTCTGGGTGCGTTGGAAAGGCACTGAGCAGGGCTATCGATCGGTACCATACGCAACTGAAAGATCGGCAAAAAAAGTTGCTTCTCCTTTTGGCTTTGACCCGTTTCAACAAACTATTGCAGTGCCTCTAGCTCCGTCGATTCTCGACGCATTCTGGCGCGACTGGTAGTTTTAGCAAGCTAATATCAAGGCATACAACTCTGACACTCCAGATATTGATTTTATGGGGACATCATCCCTCTGCAATGGACGACCTGCACGGTGAAGTAATTTCATTATTTCGCCCGTGTATCAGTGGTGCCTTGCATTCTGCCTGCACATATGACAGTGCCTCAAGAACACCCTGAGGAATCACCCGGGACCATCAGAATCGGCCAAGAATTGACTGAGATATCGCTGTTCTACTGTATTGATTTAACCCCGGCCCGTGAGTTGGAAGATCCCTGTTATACATTTGTTACCGCGCAAATCTGATATGGGCTAAAGGCGCGATCAAATCCGCGTCGAATGCACCTAAAATCAAGTCAAACGAACAACAAATGAGCGAGAACTGGGGCTGAGAATCGGCCGGATCAAAGGTTTGTCTTTATTTACTTTCTTGCCGACTGTCATCAATTGTGCAAACAGCTGTAAATGCAGGGGAGGAACGCTCTCACGAAAAAACCTGTGTGATTAATAGGGAGTTGCGCATTCGGGACTGTGAACCACGAGCAGCTGAGTTCAACGAAAATACTGCGCCAGAAAATCTCGGCGTCAGTATGTGAACTACGAGATGCAGATGGTCGACGTACTAAGGCTCCAACCATTTAGTTTTCGTGTATGGATCTGCTTAAACTAAACGGAAACGGTTAATAAACAGTTTTAAACCGTTTAAAACAGTTTAAAACGGTATTTTTCGCAGAGATCACCAACCAAGGTGTGAGCGAGGTGAAACACTCACCGCTACCGCACGCCAACTGCCTTTTCCCAAGTAGTTGATCACAGACTGTCATTGTAGTGTGCTTACGTGTCGGGTGGCTGCATGACACCAAAATTTCAAGGCCGACAAGTGGGTTAGATTCATTACTGGCACCGGGACCCGGAATAGTGACCCAGCAAGGGACTCACCACACCAGCCATCTTGGAAATGATTAGAGCTTGTTTCAAGTTGCCTGTTAAGTGTTCCATTAATTTCGGCGTGCAATTAAGACTTCACTCACACACCTGGGTTCAACTTGGCCTTTCAGTGTTCAACTGGGGAGCAGGACATTTCGTATCGGTCAAAAGGTTCCCGAACACATACTTATTTAGGCCTTCAACGTGACTCTGTGGGCAGCACCAGTGATATGGGGGGCCAATGTCACGCCAAACCTCACAGAAAACCGGCCATATCTGCCCAGTCGAGGGCATTGCCGTTGGTAACCGTTTGAACCGTGTAAAACAGTTTATAAACCGTTTGAGGCCCTGGGCAAATTAAATGGAAACGGAAACAGTTAAAACCGTTTGAAACTGTTTATACACGGAAATGGTTGGAGCCTTACGACGTACATTGGGGGTGCGAAAGTGGACAAGAAGCAGCGGTTTCGGTCCTTGTTTCGGCCCCCCATTATATATGGGGCCGGCGGGTCCACGCAAGACGTTGCGATTAGCGACGAGAACAATAGAGCGCTGGCTCTAATTGTTTTGCTTAGACCTCCGGTGGCTGCGCGCCGCCATGACCAGACGCGGGCTGGCCCAGACGCCTAGGAGAAGATGTCGTTTGCATCCACCCGGCCAGAAAAACGTCTCCGCAAAACTGATCAGATTCGAGTGAATTCCCTTCAAACAGTTAAATTGTCGATCCGCCCGCCCATGATTGAAATCTTCCTCCTTTTTTTGTCCTGACCGATTGAGATGGGTTAATGTAAAAATGAGTGTCACCTTCGACCCTTCCTCGGATTGTACAGACAGATTCAGGATTAAGGTCCAAACAGCGGTCCGCGGGACTTGGGACTGGTATCTAATTTGAACATGTTCTAACCCAAACAGCTGCAGCTGCGCACGGAGAAACAAGGCCAGGGGACACAAGATACGCTGAATCGATGGAACTAAGCAAGGCTGAGAGGCCATGGCGAGTACAAGAGTGATGTGCGATGACGATGGCGAGTACGAGTGTCGATGGTTGATAGGGAGAGCGAGAGCAGGCTGTGAAAGAGGTGAGATCTTTGCCGTGGGGGTGCAGCAGCAAAGGCGGTGCTTTTATAGTATCCTAGGGATGATGTGTATGGAATCCGGAGCATGCCGAACAAAGGCACTGACCGTATGGATATGTATGGGAAATGTGGAGAGACGGAAGGGCCAAGGAAGGGCAATGGGGAAAGCCCGAACAGGATCTAGGGGCTTGGGTAGGCGAGAGATGGAATATTTTGAGCCGAAATATGGCAGGTCTCGGGGACAAGGCTTCGCACCGGCGCCAGCTGAGAGCTCGGCCTCCTGGAGGAAAAACTGCGCCAGCCAGCACAGAAAGCCATAAGTCTTGAGGATGCCAGACGGTAGTCTATATATGTTCGCCGAAGTATCAACGCAATGAGGGAAAGACTCAGAGACGCGCAGCGAGATGACCGTCGGAGACAAGAAGCAGCTCGCCGCGTACGCATCAGTGGCTGTGCACAATGCCCGACTCCCCGCTCCCCGTCCCGCTCCCCGGCGAGTTTCTGCCAAGCCCAGGCTGCAGCCACCAACACTGAGGCCTGAATCACGGACATATGCCCGACATCACGATATCGATGTAGCTGGTTATATCAATTTTTATTTCATTTAACCCGTCATCGCGAGCGGTGTACAGCGTCGTCGTATGCGTATGCTAACCAGGCAGTATGTATGCAGAATAAAAGTAAAGGGGGAACGTAGCGAAGAGGAATAAAGAGCGTAGGATTCGTATCGTAGACTTCCTCCGCATTTAAATATGGGAGGGTAAGCGTATAAGTGTAGGTGGGTACGTGCGAAGGAGCGTTAGCGTGAGGCTAAAAATACAGGGATCGTCGAGGACAAGTGCAAGGACATAAAGAATGAGAATGAAGGAGAAGAGGGAGGCGCCATCAAGACGCCGGGGCATGAGCGGGAGGGAATGCAGGAGGAGGTGGGCGAGGTGAGTGGAGTGAGGGCCACGTCATCGGGCGGGGCGTCCGTGGGCTCTCTGGCAGCATCGACCCCTGTGACGACGGCGACTCCATCGGATAGGCCTCGACGTCGCGCACGTACGGCGGTGCGAAGCCTCGGGCGCTGGACGACGACGACGGCGAGGGCAGGATATAGTCGCGCTTCTCCATCGAGTGCGCATCCGTCTCCGCGTCGGTGATGTCGTCAAAGTCGTAGTCCGTGCGGCTGTCCGCGAGCGAGGGGCTGAGCGAGTCCGGGCGCCGCTTCACGGGCGTGCGCGGGAGCGACTTGCCACCCGTGCTCGACGAGGCGGCGAGTGAGAACGGCATTGCGGCCTTGGGCTTGTCCTTGCCCCACGGCAGCCGGATGCTCGGGAACGCGTTGTCCTTGGGCGGGGTGAAGCCCATGCGCTTGCCCACGGCCCAGAACGCCATGCGGTAGTGCTTGCGCGCCTCCGCAGCAAAGCCGAAGAACGCGAAGAACGCGAGCGCGCAGATGACGCCCGCCCACCGACTCAGCTCGACCGTCGCCTGCGTGTGCCCGTCCGCGCGCCAGAACAGCGCGGGCACCTGGTTGATCGCGAAAAAGTCCGCGTGCGTGTCCGCCCACGAGACCCACGGCGCGATGCGCGAGCGCGACGCGGTGAGGTAGAGCCCGTACGTCGCGAGCGGGAGGTTGAGCACGAGCTCGAGGGACGCGAGCGCCATGAGGCGGAAGTACCTGTTCGGCGTGAGGGCGGGGAGGGTGCTGGAGAGGAGGGAGGCGAATTGCGCGCGGCGGTGGAGGAAGGCGCGGAGGGTGAAGAGGACGTAGACGGCGGAGATGAGGTTGATGATGTTGGGCCAGAGGTAGGAGAGCGGGTAGGCGGGGACGACGTTGTAGGTCGTGGGGTAGCAGCCCACGTTCTCGAGGATGTCGTAGCGGTGGCCTTGTACGATGAATTCTGGGAGATTGTAAGTCGCTGGACAAGGACGGAAAGACAAAGGGAAACGCACGAAGGGGCATCTGAACGAGTGGAATACCGAGGCCGATCGCGAGATCGACCAGGACCGCGCGCCGTTTCTCGGCTTTGGTGATGGAGACGGTCGAGCACGACGCGATCTTGTACAGCCGGCGGTTGATACACAGCGACGCCGCGGGGATGGCCACTGCGATACCGACGATGAGACGCGTCGCTGCACAACGTGTAAGTTCGAGTGGCACAGACAAAGACTAGAAAAAACGCACAGATATCACACCACACAGGCGCAAGGTCGTCGATTGTGTTGGCCCATACGAGCGAGTTGACGAAGCCGATAAGGCAGGAGATGGACGTCCAGATCATGAAAAGGCAAGTCCCCGAGTTCCACGCCTGGAAATGCCATGGCAAGGGGACCAGGACGAGGACGAAGCCGAGAAAAGAGAAGAGCGGGAACGCGGGGTAGGTTGGGTCGGTGGGGTTGGGCATTGCGGGAACGAAGGGGGAATGGTGGGTGTTTGGGTTCAGGAGACGGAGGACGAGGAAATCCGAGCAGAGAATGCATGGCGGCTTTGTTTTGTATGCTTGCCACCAGTGACAATGGAGGCCAGAAGAGGAAATTGATGGGGGATCAGTGGATTCAAACTCCGCATTGTCAGCCACTTTCGTTTCCCTTTGTGCGCGCTCTGCTTTCGGTCGTCGTCCGGAGGCGTGTTGCGCCTCGTTGCTCGCTAGGGAGGCGCTATCGGACTCAAAGGACTAGCGGGACTCTCTGAATGTCTGTTTCTGGCGCCAACTGGAACGAATACCTGCGGGATCTTCTTCACTGAGAAAATCGCTCAAGAGACACTCCGTGCTTTGTTTTTTTCGCTGTGGCCGGTCTATTTTCACTCCATTCAAGCGTCCATTCCAAATCAAATCCTTCCCCGGATAGCCGGCTGCATGTAGGGATCAAGCAAGTACAAGATCACAATGGCCAGTGCCTCATTGTCTACCGTTTTCGATCGAGACCATGCCGAACCAACAATGGACAACACATGGGTGGCCTGGGGGACGAGTATAAAGGCTCTGGGCTTCCGTGTCTTCCGGTTCCCACCACTCGAGTCAACGCTATCGCTCCAGCTTACTATCACCCCGCTCCCACTCGCACTTTGCCTTTTGCTCGATCGCACTACGCACTTTAAACCTCTATCCACCACCACTCCCCACACCCTCCCCACTCACCCACCCACCCACCCACCACACCACACCACACACACCAATGGACTCATTCATCTCCCTCTCCGCCCTGGCGGCCGAATCCGCCGACGCATTCGACGGCACTGTGATGCTGCCGAGCGGCGAGCACACCGACTCCAGCGACGAGAACCCCTTCGTTGACGCGGACTCGAAGAGCAGCGGGTACTACCCCACATACTGCGTCGTCGCATAAGCTCCCTGGAGCTCCTGGTACGCAAATTCCGTGTCCCGCATCTCCTCACGTCTAACTTCCGTTTTCCAGATACCCCGCATTACCGCATAACTTATGGGCCCGGCGCCGTTTCTCTCTCATTCGCCTGCCATGTATTGTTTCGCGCGAGACTCCCCCGTATTCTACATGTATCCTTTTCTCGTTGTATCTAGTTCGCATTCGGCTTCAAGTCGCCTCGTCTAATGGTCGTCGTCGTACATACTCAATTGTACCCATACTGTCCTTAAATTTCATCCATGTGCAATTCTCAAACCCTTGAAGCGTATGCCACCCTCCCTGGAAATTTCCGGACGTCGTCCCGGCCTCCATGAGCCTCCATGCCACCCACAAAGCAAAAACGACGGACAATGGGAATCAGTCACGTGACTACTTACCCGATTCGGCTGAAACCACTCTCCATTGTCCGCCAAAGCGCCTTTGAGGATGGTTATAAGGCTCAATGGCGCTTCTAACCGCCGACCGTTCTCCCCCACTATCATCCCCTACAATTCGTTATGCGCCCCGAACTTGCTCCCATTGCCTTCATCGCCGCCTTCTCGCTCGTCCTGCCGCTTCCATGGCACTGGCGCGCCCGCAACACCGCGACGCTCTCCATTATCTTTTGGCTCTTTATCACGAACATGATCTATGCCATCGACGCCGTTATCTGGGCGGGCAGAGTCGACATCGTCGCCACCCTCTGGTGTGATATCAGTGCGTTTTTTACTTGCGCCACTCCTCCACACGGCCTACTGACAGACTCTTTGTGCAGCGACGAAACTGATCATCGGGTCGAACATCGCGCTCCCCGCAGCGTGCTTCTGCGTCTGCGTGCACCTCGAGCAGGTTGCGTCAGTGCGCGCAGCCAGGACGATGGCGTCGGACAAGACGCGCCGGATGCGTTTTGAGCTGCTCATGTGTTTTGCGTTGCCGGTGGTCTACATGGCGCTGCGTACGTCCTCCCTATCCCCTTCCTCAATCCAGCGGTGCTGATGTCCTTGTGCAGACTACATCGTCCAGGGCCACCGCTTCGACATTATTGAAGACTACGGCTGCCGCCCGACGGCCTACTACTCCATTCCTTCGATCTTCCTCATCTGGATCCCGCCCATGCTTCTGTCGGTGGCGTCTCTCGTGCTCGGTGGTGCGTCCCCTTCCTTCCTTTTCAGCCAGGGCTCGTGCTCACAACCCATCCAGGCCTCGCGCTCCGCCACTTCATCCTCCGACGCGTCTCCTTCGCCGCGCACCTCGACGCCTCGCACTCCGCCCTCACCACCTCCCGCTACCTCCGTCTCATGCTCATGTCCGTGCTCGAGATGGTCTGGTCCATCACCGTCACCGCCTACACCTTCTGGTTCACCACCATCTCCATCCCCCTCCGCCCATACACCTCCTGGGCCGACGTGCACTCGGACTGGCACCGCATCGACCAGTACCCCACGTTCTTCATGCCGCCCCTCGTCGTCACCGCGTACTACTTCCTCTGGTGGCTCGTCCCCATCTCGACCCTCGCATTCGTCGCCATGTTCGCGTTCGGACGCGACGCGGTCGAGGAGTACAAGACCGCCGTGCGCTCCCTGGTGGCGCTCGTCTGGCGCCGCAGGGCCTCCGGCGCGGAGAAGGGCGGCTTCGGCGGGCTGGGCAACAACAGCAGCCGCCAAGGCCCGCGCCCGCTCGAGCTGGCGAAGTACGCAACCACCGCGTCGCCGTCCTCCCCCTCCTCGTCCACCGCCAAAGCCTCCCCGTCCTCGCGCGCCAAATTCGACGAGTTCTCCTTCGACGACTCCGCCTCGTTCGCGTCGCATGCGCCGTCGTACGCATACAGCCCGCGAGCCGTGGCGTACCCCTTGCATGAGGATGTGGATAAAACGCTCTCGACCTCGACGCTGGCGTTCGCGCCCGTGCACCCCCAAGCTCGTGTCGGCGCCGGTGCGGATAGACCGTCCTCGCGCCCGCTGACGTATCCCTCGTTCGACGCGGACAGCGCGCGGCGGGGCCCGGTGCCGTAGTCCTCCCTCCCCTCTCTCCCTCATCCTTATGTTTTCTCGCACGTACGCTCCGTATGCCACCCACGACGGTCCCTCACATTTGCCACCCACGCCGCGACGCACATAGCACGTATTCACGTATCATTATGTATTTCCCCGCCCTCGGAGGCGGCCCACTGTTCACTACTTCCTCTTAACTCCTCTTACGCACTTACGCACTCGCTGTATCGCTACATTTTCACTACATTTACTATTTGTTTTTCTACGTTTCGATTTGCGCAATAAAATTCAATGAATGGCATGATTTTTGGGGACGCGAAACGGAGAACGGAGAACGGAGAACGGGGCCGGGAGAACGGAGATAACGGGAAAGAGACAAAGGAATTTTTGGAGACAAAGGAACAATGGCAAAACAATGGGCGGAGTTTGAATACGCCGTTCGCCGGTCGCCGCTCACCGCCGAGTCGGGGTTTCGCGTTCGTCCGGCGTCAATATCGCCTCAATCACAGCGAATTTGAGCCCGTCTTAGCCAACGGTCCGCCTTGGAGAAAACAATTGAAATTCACTTCGTGGCCAAGGTCAAAGCACGCTGCCGAAGATGCCGAAGCACGGGCCGGACGATCGGAACTTCAAACTCCGCTTTGGGCGAACAATGTTGGAACTGCCCCTTTGTCTTTGTCTTTGTCCCACTATAGCCGGCCGGTGCCACACATGCATAATGGGATAATGGGAGGGGACAATGCCACCCTGCCGTGGGGGTATAAAGGAGCGTTGGCACGGGTGGGGCGGTTTGTTACTGAATCGCCCTCCTCGATCCAACCCGCATTTTTGCTCGCTATCCTACCCACACCCACATCCTCGCACTCGCACCCACATCCTCGCATCTACGCTTAGCCGTCGTTGCCTTCTCGCGTTATCTAAACAGCCTCCCCACCCACCACCACCACTCCTACCCAACACGTAACCACTTCCCAATGGACTCATTCACGTCCCTCGACTTCGGCATGCTCATGCCCACCTCGTCTTCCACCACCACAAACCCCAACGCCTCGCCCCTGGGCACCGGCACCCCCACCTCCGCCGCCTCGCACGCCGAATGCGATTACTCCTCCTCCTCCTCCGCGCCGGGCTCGGAGACGCCCGTCGACTTCGAGGTGCGCGAGCCGGGGAGCGCGAACTGGTACTGCGTCATCGCATAGCCGCCCGGGCTGCGCCCGCGGTTTCTTTATTCGCTGCAAGCCATCGATACCCGTACGTCTCTCATGCCACCTTCCCTTCCTCCTGTTTGCTCACTATCTTTTATTTCGTTGACAGACCCCACCCACCGCGCCTCGCCTCGCTCTGTATTGAGCCGGTGGCACTATGATACCTTCGTCTTCCGTCTTGTACCCTGCCTTCCCCTACCCTACCCGACCCCCCCACGCTCATTCACGTTTCTCTTACGCCTCCGGGAATAGCTACATCTGTCTGTGTATCTCTAGCTTTATATCTATCTCTATCTCTATCTCTATCCATTGTGTAGAGGCGTATATCAGTGCGAATACGATGATTGATTGATACAATTTCGAATGGGCCTTCAGCTGTATTGAATAATTTCCTCCGTGTAAGAGACCGAATTAAAGACGCAAGAAAAACGTCGCAGAAAAAAAAAACTGGAACTGAGAAGTGCATCGAGGCTGGCAATGCGGGGGAACGTTCCTTTCTATTGCCCAACACAAGGAAAGGCGCGCAGTTCGGATGTATGGCGATTAAAAGCGCGAATTGTTCAACGACGATGACCGTGAATACTGTGAACGTGAACTCAGCAGTGTTGCATTGTGGGACTCTCACCGAGCTAAGCCGCCGTACACCGCCGCTAAATTCACGAGATGAAGCTGAAGGCAAATAGGAAAAGTATCCCAACCAGATCCTTGTGAAGACTGACATGAACACGAGAGGATAAAGCATAGGTGATCATGATAATTGAGCGGCAGACGCGATACTTACATGAATACTTTCAAGGAAGGCACGGCAGCAATTTATTGACTCGGGGCTCAATTATGAGGGTGAACGACGGAGCAGGTTTTTTATATAGCCGCACCCCGATTAGAGGCAAGCTTAAGTAGCCAAGCCGCAGAGGACCGGAAACAACCATCATGATTCCGATTAAACTCGTTTTATCAATGGTAAGGGAATAAAATCGAAAGCCAGAGGATAGAAGCTGAAATGTCAAGACCGGCGCGCAACGTATATTCAGGAAAACAAGACTGGTGGGGGATGTTCATGAACTCTATGAAAAGGAATCTGCATGCTAGAAACCGAACAAATCCAGGGCTAACAGTCCTTTCAACCCCACCTGCCAGCGGTCAATGTCGCTGGTCCCAGCCCGCATCATGGTGAGAAGCTCGTGCACAATTCCGGCGCTGGGCTCAATCAGAGCAGCGCGAAAGTCATCTGCGGGAGTTGAGTTTAGACTCGTTCATGTGATGTTTTTTCCCTCCGACTGACCGTATTTACCCAGTTGCGTGATTAGTTCCAAGGCTATCGGTGCGGTCTCGTGCCGTCGGAGCTGTTTCAAGCAGATTGCAAGTACGTTGGAGTGGAGGATCGCGGCTCGGAATTCAGCTACGAAAAGTGATGTTGGCATAAAATGCTTGGCGAGCTACACGTAGATAGACCAACCGTTCTGTGCGAAATGTGTCACAATCTGCAGACCGCATTTGACCAGTCCCGCCTCTGGGCTGCCGAGGATATCCATGAACGCCGCTCGGTAGTTAGATGGAATACTGAATGAGCTGGGAGAAACTCAGCCGGACTGCGGTGCGCTTACTGGATCTAAACTCACGCAGGCAACTCGAGAATCAACTCGACATACGGCCGTCGGACATCGGGATTATGCTGTATGCGTGGTAGTGCGTGTTGAAATATGGGAAGGCCAACGAGCGGGACGGCGTCTTCTAAAATTGGACTCAACAAACAAAACGATATAGTGGAAATGGAATCGACGTACGTAGTTCCATAAGACGCTTTATCAATTCTAGGTAATCGTTGTCAGCTTCCCGAAGCAGAGGGCCCTCCAATTCCCGTAGACAAGAGAAGATTTCCGTAAGAACCGACGGTAGATTTTGAACAAGTTCATCTAAGTAAACCAAATAAGACGAAAGACTCTGACATCCGCACGGGAACTTACCATAGGACAAGTACGCGAGAAGCTCTGGAACTATTTCCGGCGCACCCCCTGCATCTTTCATGAGAGCAAGAATATGTGGAACCGCTTGCTGTAAAGGGAAGTTGGAGCGGAACCAGTCTGATTTCCGGTCGGCATGCTGGAAACGGCACAATCTGCGGGACTCACCGTGCTGCATGTGTTCTAGAAGTATGTTTCTGGTTTGCCAGTTAAACCACCTGGAATCCGGAGCGAGGCTCCTGACTTTGGAGATAGTTTCGGGACCAAAAGTTGTAACAGCATCCGCTAGCGCATTTTCAGAAAATGTTCGGTCACCAGCGCAGAGACCTCACGATGCTGCATAAGTCGGAAAAGTAAGGTAAGGGTGATGCCTCGAGACCCCCAATCTGCTTCCCACTCTGGATCCTCCAGCAAATCGACTATCGTCGAGATGGTTTCGGGTGAGCAGACGGATGTGCGGACGTCCTCTGCGCAGAGGTCAGCACTCGAGGAGGGAGCCGGAAGTAGTGATCTTACCATACTGCATAATTTCCCTAAGAAACTGTACAAAGCCAAGAAGTGTGAGGCCCCGAACACGCTCCCCAGTCCCCCACATCAAATGGAATATGGTGGAGATCGTTGTAGCATAGCAGATGTATTCACGAAAATCACCTATGTGGAGTTCTGCGCTCAGAGAAAGCGTCGAATGTTGCAGGACAGGCCCACCAAATCCCACAAGTTCAGTAATGATCTCCGCTGCTCTGCCGTAATCCGTGCAGAGAATTTTGAAGAACACCTCGCCAGAGTAGAAGAATGTGCGGACCTCAGCTAGCTGACAGTCAGCACATTGTCGGTTGTATGGCAGGTAAAGCTTACCATACACCACAAGAGCAAGGATTGAGACAGATGCCTGGGAGCGTAGAGCCAGAGCTTTATCGTGCCCCCATATACAAAATACTTTTGAGATAGCCTGGGCATACCAGGTCGATGTGCGGAGGTCAGCTAGGCGGAATTCAGCCCATGACCTCAATAATTATCGAGATGCCAATGCGCACCGCATTGTGACAGAGCGGTGAGCGCGTAAAGTGCACCTCGAAGATCTTCTTCACGCCACTCCGAACATGGATATTCCAGCCTCGAAACAATGTTGTGCCTTGCAGTGCAGAGGGACATGTCGCGGATATCGTCTGATCGGAAGTCGGTAAGAGAAAGTCAAATTGGTCTAGGTTGTGGTCCGTGGAGCTCACCGTATTTCATAACAGCATTGAAAGAGATAACCGCACTTTCTTGCACATTCGAGTAACTCGCGAGCAAAACAATGCTTGAAATTGTCTCATCAGAGCACAAAGAACCCCGGACATTGTCTGCTTTCATTTGGCCCACCAGAGTGTGTGAATATGTGCAACTCACCATATTCCAGGAGAGCAGTGAGCGTGGTGAGCGCACAGCGGCATACAATTGGGTGCTCATCATACAGAAGACGACAGATGAGCGTGGACATTGTTCCTCCAGCCGATATTGATGTCCTCAGATCGGCTATATATTGAATGTCAGCAAGCTTGAAGACGAAAGCCATGGCAGAATGCACACTCACTGTACTGCATGAAAAAGACAACAGTGTGAAGTGCATGCAGTCTCATAGTCCAGTCTGTCGCCTCTAACATGGAGAGTACCACAGGGACACCTTGTCCACTCTCGCAGATTGATGCACGAACATCATCTGCCAGCAAGTCAGACATCGGCTGTGATAGCAAAACCTAGAGCTTCTACCATACTGCAAAAGAACAGTGATCAAATCAGTGAAGAGGCCTGCATAGTCCTCGCAGTGGTGTGCCTCAGGAAAACAAATGTTGTCCTCCGGGTACACTGGCGCAAGTAAAAGGACTTCGGAGAGTGTCTCTCTCAAAAGTGGTGATGTGTGAATATGATCTGGCAACACTGGCAGTCAGCTAGCTATGCTTTGAAGAATGATGATGCTCACTGTATTTAGCAAGATTGCTAATGATACCGACCACAGTGCTTTCGATCTTCGGGTTTATATACCTCAGCAGGGATACAAGCTTTGAAGTGGTCTCCTCGGAGCATAGGATTCGGAAAATATCAGCTGAACCGTGACCAGAATTTAGCGCAGGATCATTAAATTTTAGCGCTCACTGCAGTGCATCAAAGTGTTGACCACATCAAGTGCTCTCTCCCGCATCACAGAATCCTCTGGCGTAGAAATGATTTGGGTGATCACCTCGTCAGAGCAGAGAAACATCCGGGCATCATCTGGTCCAGAGTCAACCCACGTCGGCCGGAAGGAACTGTGAATATCACCGTATTGACACAGAGCGATATAAGCATCGAGTGCTGATGGACGATGAAGCACAGACAAAAAATTGGAGATATTCTCGCTGGAGAACACCGACGCGCGCACATCATCTGATCAGTGAGTCAGCATGAATAGGGATGGACAAGTAATCAGTTACCGAGATGGGCAAGAGAGGCAACGGCACCCAGCGCGACATCCTGCACAGGCCAGTCTGTGTCCCCTATCATGGAAACAACCTTGGAAATCATGCCCCCAGAGCAAGTGGAGGGGCAGCTCTTATTTGTCCAGTTTTTGGAGCTCCGGAGCTCACCATGCTGGATCAGAGCGATGACAATGGTAAGCGCACATCGTCGCACATCACGATCTGTGTCCTCCAACATGAGGAGGAGGGTAGGTATCACCTCCTCAGAGCAGATCAGTTTGCGAACATCATCTGACAGAGGTTCAGTAAACCGCGGTTTTATGGCAGCACTGGGGGTGTCACCGTATTGCATTAGTTTGACCAAATTGTCCACCGCTTGCTTTCGTACATGGTCAAGTTCACCATCCGGTGAAATGTGGTGGTAAAGTCTGTCATCTGGTGTCCGTTTCTGTGTGTCCCTTGGATGGATGATCAGGTCACTGAACATCTGGATGATTTGCAGGACAGTTGGGCCCGAACAAATCGATGTTCGCAGGTCATCTAATCAATATTAAAGATCATCCCATGTCAGATCAAGACGCCGAAAGCGCCCACCAAAGGTCACAAATCTCGCAACGATGCCTATCAGCTCACCCTGGTGTCTAGCCTCACCGAAAACCGTGATTAGGCTCGTTATGGTATCGGATACCATTAGCAGCTTGCGAATACCATCTGCCTCCATCTTAAGGTCGGGGAGGATCTTTTTCTAAAAACACTTACCTTGAGAAACCACTACGTTCAAGTAGGCGGCAACGAGATCGAGCACCTCCTCATTCAGACTTTTGGCTGCCACCTGGAGGGACTCTATGATCATCTTCTGAGCTAACTCTAAGACAATTGGTCAATTCTCGTTAGGACATTGGACGGACGGGGAGGGCACCGTCAGCAGCAATGATCGTCAAAGCTTCCATGATTGTCGAGAGTCCACCGTGATCTGTTGTAGTTATAGCAGAGGATAGCGCCGGGGCGGAGACACACGTCGCAAACTGTAGTCTGAATGCCGCTGATAGGGACGTCAAGATGGTGGAAATTCGGAAGGAATGCCGCGAGGACTTACAATGATGCGCAAGTTCGACAAATATTTCCGCATAGCGTTTCCGCAGTTCGCTCGATCCGGTGACCAGTCCTTTCATTAGAGTGGTAGTACCGAATTTCGCAATGCTGTCGACAGAATACTGTTCTTAGAATCATTAATACACATTGGTTCCCTTTGATTGAGACAGAGTTGGAAACACCTGTAATCGCGTGTTTGACTACTTCCGCGTGGACTGTGGTTCTGTTGACGGCGTGTGGGGTTCGCAGGACGACGAGAAGGTCATCCACCGGCGTCCTGCGGTTCGTCGGATGCCCGCGATGCAGGATGAGGACTTCAAGGAGCGACCGCCGAAGATGTGCATTTGCACAGGTTCGAGCCAAAATCGGAATATCGGTGTCAAAAAGCTCAGCATCGTACTTATCTGGAGAGAGCAGTAAGATGATGCGGCCTTTGACACAGAGTGCAACCTCGCGGATATTGGTGGGCAGCAAGTCGATATCCGCAAGCGCGCCTCCGGGATTAACCAGATCCTGTAGCGAGAGGGATCCAGCTGTCTCCTCTGTGTTGATCGAGGCAGTCTGGACGCAACGAAGCAACGCGTAGAAGCAAGAGCTTAACGATTCTGAATCCGGTGGGCTTCTTCCCAGTTCAGTCGAGAGAATCCGTAAAAGCAGCGGTACCGACGGGCCCCGGAGCAGCTCGTCCTGAACCGCAGGATTGGCCGGAAGACCGGCGATTGCACGGAAAGCCGCATTGACGGTGTCGGGATTCGGAGACTCCGTCACTAGCCAAGTTAGTGCTTGCGCCTTTTGCGCGTCCGTGCGAGGGGGAAAAGGAGCAAAATCTTGAAAGCGGAACGAACCGCTGATGAGACGGCGAACCATGCCAGAAAGCGGGGTGCGGAACGGGGAATCGGAGGAGAAAGCAGGATGGACACTGCTACCAGCGTACAGCACCAAGATCACACCGGTTATGGCACAGATAACGATACCGATGGCGAGGTCGTCCTGGAACAGGAGAATAACGAGACCGATGCTAAAGAGGAAAAAAGCGACGTGGATGAGGATCGGTAGGCATTCAATGATGAGTTTGAGATGCCATCGGCGGAGGCCTCCGAAGCGTTGGCAGTGAAGGGAAGCATCACCCCAGCTGGCCCCAGACACAGAAGAAGAAAATTGGGTGATCCATCCTTTTGCGAGACTTGCACCGAGAGCGCTCATGAGGCTGAACATCAAGCTCGAGAACCAGAGGCCGTTGACCCAGCGCGATGATGAACTTGGAGTAAATGCTGGCGCTGTAGGAGCCAGGGTAGCCGTTGTGTTGCGCTGGTTTTCGATTAGGACTGTTAGGAGCGTATTCGTGATGGTTTGGAGATCCTTGTAAACCCGCTGACGCAAGTTGTACTTACCAAGCCGTCACATAGTCACACGTTACTTCTTTTCTTGCTCTTTACTTCCATCTTGTACTCGACGAACACCCGAATATACAAGGATCCAGATTCCCTCTCGTGTGACTCTTCTCTTTCTCTTCTTGGAACCTCCTTCTAGTGTTTCTCACTCGGTTTTACTGGTGAGTTTCCACTTTTTTTGAATCTTCCATCTTTGGTACACGGTCGATCTTGCATCGCCGTCAACCCCAAACGGGAAACCCCGTCCCCACACTTTTGCCTCCGTCGCCCTCGCCAACCCCATTAGGGGCGCGAACGACGAGCAAAACCCGCCCAACCCCCCAGACGACGAGCTCGCCAGCTCACCACCGTCCCCACAGGCCACGTCAGTGCACTGCCACAGGCACAGCCACCATCCCCAAAGAATCAGACTCCACCCCAACGAGACAAGCTGTCGCGTACACCGTCCACACCCACCCCGCTCGTAACACGCAGTCGCCGTGCACCCTCGTCGCCTCTCACCGAGGACCCGAACGACGACACCCCAGATCTGCCAGCGCTGTCTAACCCAAACGAGAACAGCACCCCCGCGCCGTCTCCCCCACCCATCCCTCCCACTTCCAAACCTCGCCGCTCTTCTGACTCCTCTGACTCCTCCCCCGAACGTACCTTCATCATGACTGGCCCATCTATCCCCGGCTACGCGTGGGTTGAGAAGCACTCCAATAAGATCCCCACGCTACATGCTGGCAAGCTCACGCCCCTCGCCATTGACGACTTTGAGATCGCTATCGGACACTACTTCGACGCGAAGGACACTGCCCCTGAAAAGCAGGTGTCCACTGCCCTCGGCGGTTTCCAGGACAAGCACGTCACCAACTGGTACCGTCCTCCTGCCCAACGCGCACGCCTCACGAAGCTCCCTTTTGCCGACTTCATGAAAGAATTCCGTACAAAATTTCTGGACGAGGACTGGCAGGTAGACCTCCGCGCCACCATCCTTTCCATGCATCAGTCCCCCGACCAATCTTTTGACGACTATGCTACCGACGTTGTCGCTCTCGCCTCCCTCCTTGTCGATGAACCCATAGACGACCAACATCTTCGCCACCAACTTGAAGCTGGCATGTCGGATGACCTCCGTTATATGTACATGCGCAGCGACAAGATCAAAGAGCTCAACAAGAAGACACCTGCCCCCGACGTTGACACGTGGGTACGCGCCGTAAACAAGGTCGACGAAGAGCGTCGTCGTAACCTCGACATCCATCGCCGTCTCCTGCTCGAGAACAAGGAAAATATGAAACGTAACCGATCGCACACGAACGACAACGACGACCGCGCACCTAAGAAACATCACGGCGACAAGTCTTCGACGCCGAAGCCTCCTTCGGGGGCAAACTCGTTCTCCTCGTCGTCCAAGAACCCGTACCCGCCTAGGCTGTCGGACACCGAGCGCGACCTCTTGCGCAACAACGCGGGGTGCACCAGGTGCCGCAAACCCTTTGCTGGTCACCAGGGCGCCGACTGTCCCGCTCCCGCCACCGCGGACAACTACCAGGTCGTCACGGAGAAGCTAGTAGCTGATGCGCGCCGCGCCATCGCCAAGTCTTCTACGGCCGGGTCATCCAAGACCATCGCCGCCATCGTCCCCCCCGTCGTCCCCGACGAAGACGAGAGCGATGACGACGAGAGTGATGAGAGTTCCTCGGATCTCGGAAACCGCACCGACGTGAGTCATCCTCAGTCCTCTTCTCCCCGTTCCCCGTCCCACGCCTCTCGCCATTTCCTCTGGCCCTGCCTCATCGAGGGCCCTATGTCTAATCTCCCTCTCCACGTACACGGTCTCATTGACAATGGGTCGTTCCTAGTGATGATCCATGAGGACCTCGCGGACAAGCTCGCTCTACGTCGTTTCAAGCTGCGCGAGCCCCAAGAGATCGACGTTGCCTTTTCATCTTCCACTGTACCCACCCCTGCCCTTACCCATTACGTTAAACTTCGCACAACGTCTGTAGATCAATCTTGGACCTCCAACTCTGTACGCGCACTTGTAGCACCTAACCTATGTGCCCCTCTGATACTCGGCCTACCATGGCTCGAACGCAATAGAATTGTTGTTGACCATCACGCACGTACAGTAATTGACAAACGAGTTGGTGTTGATCTCCTCAACATGCCAGAACCAAAACCAGCGCCTGGACCTCGTCCCAAGCTCCGTGAAAGGCTAAAAAAGACCGACAAAGACCATAAGTCTATGATAAAGGAACTCAATGTAGTTTGCGAGAACCGTCGACTCTACATGGAGAAAGAAAACCTTTTCGAAAAAGTCAAACCGGTCGATGTGATCGCTGCCGTACGCGAACGCGTTGAAATCTTGGCGCATCTGGAGGAGCTGAACAAACGCTCCGACAACGTCAAACACGATTATTCAAAAATTTTCGAACAAATGCCTCATGTCGACGAACTACCAACAGATGTATACTGCAAAATAAAACTGAAAGATGCAAACATGCAGTTCCAAACCCGCTCATACCAAAGTCCACGCAAGTATAAAGAAGCTTGGCAGACCCTTATTCAGTCACATCTCGATGCAGGTCGTATACGCCCGTCGTCATCACCCCATGCATGTCCTGCCTTCCTTATACCAAAGGCTAACAAGCTCGTATTGCCCCGTTGGGTCAATGATTACCGTCCGCTGAACGCGGCTATGGAACGTGACTCTTTCCCACTCCGCCGTATCGACGACATCCTCGCAGATTGTGCGAAGGGAGAAATATGGAGTACAATCGACTTCACCGATAGCTTTTTCCAGACCCGTATGCACCCTGACTCCGTTAAATACACTGCTGTTAATACACCTCTTGGCCTCTATGAATGGCTTGTGATGCCACAGGGGCTGCGCAACGCACCAGCTGTTCAACAACGCCGAGTCACGGCTGCCCTCCGTGAGTTAATTGGCAAATTCTGCCATGTCTATCTCGACGATATTGTGATATGGTCTGAGACCATAGAGCAACACGAACAACACATACGAATGGTTTTTGATGCTCTAAAGAAGGCCTCCTTATACTGCAACCCAAGCAAAACCAAGCTCTTCCAATATGAAATTGATTTTCTCGGACACCGAATCTCCGCCCGAGGTGTCAAAGCCGACCCCAAGAAAGTTGAACGCATAGTCAACTGGCCTCAACCAAAGTCATCCACCAATGTACGAGCCTTCCTCGGACTTGTACGATATCTCGCCTTCCTGCTTCCAAACCTTGCAGATCACACGCAAGTTCTAGAAAAATTGACTCATAAGGACTGCGACAAAAATTTCCCCCCTTGGGAAACACACCACCAAAAGGCTTTCGACGCGATCAAACAGATCGTGGTTAGCGCGGACTGCGTAACGACGATCGATCACGACAATCCCGGAGACAACAAGATCTTTGTTACCTGCGATGCCAGTGACAAGCGTTCCGGGGGTATCATCTCGTGGGGGCCCACTTGGGAGACAGCCCGTCCAGTCGCATTTGACTCGATGTCTTTCAAGGGAGCTGAACTCAACTACCCAGTACACGAAAAAGAGATGCTCGCCATCATCCGAGCCCTACAACGTTGGCGCGTCGATCTACTGGGTTCACAGTTCATGGTTTACACAGACCACCGTACCCTGGAAAATTTCAACACCCAAAAAGATCTCTCCCGACGTCAGGCCCGATGGATGGAATTCCTGTCCCAGTACGACTGCAAAATTATCTATGTCAAAGGCGAGGACAATACGGTCGCAGACGCACTGTCACGCACCGAATTTGACGAGTCTGCGTTGGCTGAAACTGCTGCACCTGACTCACCGTGGTTGACCTACTGTGATACAAAGGTCGCTGCAGTGCTACGTCCTGGCCCCATGTCTCCCTTTACCTCGGCTCGAAGCCTAGCCAAAACGAAAATCCATAAACCTAAACTCATCTCAGCGCTCCCTATTGCTTCTGTCTTGAAAATTACTGCCGACGCAAAGATCCTACAATCCATAAAGGACGGATATGCAAAGGACGAGTGGTGCACAAAACTCGAGTCCGCCTCCCAAGGCATGCCAGGGATGACCAAACGAGATGGTCTCTGGTTCATTGGTGACCGTCTGGTCATCCCGCGAGTTAATAGCCTGCGGGAAATCCTTTTCCAACTTGCTCACGATAATCTCGGCCATTTTGGTTTTGACAAATCGTACAAACCCCTACGTGATGCGTATTATTGGCCTAATATGCGCAGCGATCTAGAAAAGTCTTACATCCCCGGATGCCCTGACTGCCAACGAAACAAGTCCAGAACAGCAAAAAAGAAAGCTGGGCCGTTGCACCCCTTACCAATCCCAGAACAACGCGGCGACTCCGTCGCTATTGACTTCATCGGCCCGCTGCCCACCGATCAAGGTTTCAATTGCATTGTGACTTTCACCTGCAGGCTAGGCTCTGATGTTCAGATCGTCCCAACGACGACTAAGCTTACTGCACCTGAACTAGCAGTCCTGTTTTTTAATCACTGGTATTGTGAAAACGGTCTACCCCTGGACATTGTCTCTGATCGTGACAAACTCTTCATCTCAAATTTTTGGAAAGCCCTACATAAACTCACTGGAGTCAAGCTTAAAATGTCAACCGCGTTCCACCCAGAAACAGATGGTGCTAGCGAACGCACCAACAAGACCGTCAACCAGGCCCTACGTTATCATGTCTCACGAAACCAGAAAGGTTGGGTACGGGCACTCCCCCGTGTTCGTTTCGACATTATGAATACAATCAATGCCTCAACCGGCTTCTCTGGCTTCCAGCTACGTATGGGACGCTCTCCCCGCATCATGCCTCCTCTTGTTGCTGCCCCCACAAATACGGCACCACCCGAAGAAAAACTTGCAGCAGAAATAATAGAAAGACTTGCTCTCGACGTTGCAGAGGCCCAGGAAAACCTCCTTACAGCAAAGATCACCCAAGCAGAGCAGGCAAACCGGAATAGACGCGCCAACCACACCCTCGTTGTTGGTGACCGCGTGAAACTTTCGACTAAGAACCGCCGCTCCAAGTACAAACAAAGGAAAGACGGCCGTGTCGCAAAGTTCATGCCGAGATCGGATGGTCCTTATACAATCCTTGAAGTACATCCTGATTTCTCAACGTACACCCTGGATATCCCGGACCAACCCAACATATTCCCTGTCTTTCATGCCTCCGAATTGGAACCCTACATCGAAAATGACAACAACAAATTCCCCGCTCGCAAGAATGCAGAACCTCCATCAATCCTGATTGATGGCCATGAAGAATGGCATGTTGATGCTATTATCGACGAGCGAAAGCGTGGCAAAGGCCGCCAGTACCTCGTCCGCTTCACCGGTTACGGACCTGAGGGTGACCGCTGGCTACCGGGCCGACTCCTGGCAGACAACGAGGCCTTGGATCGATGGCTCGAACGCCCCATGGACTAAGTATCTGATTAATTTCTTTTTCCTTCAAACTTTTCTCTCCTCTTTGACTACCTAACCATACACAATTCTTCTTAGAGGGGGAGAGTGTAAACCCGCTGACGCAAGTTGTACTTACCAAGCCGTCACATAGTCACACGTTACTTCTTTTCTTGCTCTTTACTTCCATCTTGTACTCGACGAACACCCGAATATACAAGGATCCAGATTCCCTCTCGTGTGACTCTTCTCTTTCTCTTCTTGGAACCTCCTTCTAGTGTTTCTCACTCGGTTTTACTGGTGAGTTTCCAATCCTCTTGCAGGCCTTTGCGGATTTCGATCAGGAAGGCAGATAAAATCGCCGAGAAAAGACCAGCCTGAGGAACCAGCGGTTTAGGTGGACAGCTATGTCGAGATTAAGTGGTCTCTTACAAAAATGAGCAATGGATCGAGGTCGCTATTAAACGTATTGGCGAGATTGTCGTCGGATATTTTCGCCTGGTCCATGTACAGCTTCCAGATAGGCGCGTTGTCCGTGCAGGACAAGGTAAAGGGACCGTCTGCCTCAAGATCAGCCGGGTCACCTTCTTCCCAGTCAGAGCAATGCGACGAGGAAGGACGACACACGCACTTGAAATCGGCGTATTCTCTTCATCCCTCGCTTTGAATCCCCAGCCCTGCCCTGGCCCTCCAGCTTCTGCATCTGCTTCGTTTGCGGCGTACTGGGCTTGCATCAGTGAAAAAAATCATCCCAAACTCGAGACCGTACGAACCTGCGCATCCATTAGGCTGTCGACGACGTCGCAGAGGAAGAGTACAGCACGTGGTTCTGCGTACACACAAAGAACGGCATCCACAGCCTTGCAATCGATCCGGTCTCCTTGATGAACGAGTTGCCCACGATTCCAGGATATTGTGAGAGACGGCGTATCCTCAATTGGTCGAGGACTCCCACCGAGCACCTTAGCCGTCGACGTCCACAGTGGTTGATAAGGTTTCTAAACAATACAGAGGACAGGTGCAAGGCCATATGAGTGGGATTCTTGGGCGGGCCAAATGTGAGGGCTCCAGGAGTGAGCAAGAACGAATCTTCAAGAAGAAGTGGGTCGGAGGTATGACGGCACGGCGTGGGAACATAAACACGGTCACGTGTATGTCACGCGTACTCAACTTTCTCCGGTGCGCAAAAATTCTGCGGAGACTGAGATACTTGTTTGCAAAGCTGGCATGCGTATTTGCTCTCAATTAACTCCAATTCTACCACGAAGATTTTGAATTCAATGGAATCCGAATGGTCTCACCTTCCCAGATCCAACCACGATATGGTGACCGTCCCGACACGGAGGGATTTTGCCCAGCGACGAGGCGGAAAGCGGCTAGAAAAATTTTGCTTCTTGGTCTGGTAACGATTCCATACAATATCAACCACGACGATCGTAAGTTTAGTACTGGCCGGACACCCTTGCTCTTCTTTTGGTTGCATATGTAGATCCCCATAACCGCTGCCACAAATACCCGGCACACCATATTTGACCTCCACTCCTTTTAAGGGTTACTGCGACGCTGAATCAGAACCATTAGCCTGCGCTTCCCGGCATCCCCGAAATAACGAGTACGGGGACATACGGACGCCATCTTAAGCTTCAGAGTTCATTTGACTCTGGTTTCGATTGGTCAAGATCGTCAGTGAGAGGGACTGGCAGGGGCTGGAGTCCACCCATGGTCCAAGGAGAAGGCCACATATATATAAAAGCCCTTCCACGTTCAACGTGGAAGGTTTTTCATAGATGGTTGGAAGAAAAGTAAATTAATCTTACTGGGTTGATATCGACTGGCGTCGAGGTTGCACTTGAGGAGCTGCTGAGAGAGGACTGAATTAGCCGCAAACACACAGGAACAACGGAAAACTCCCCAAAAGCGGGCGCGGACAAATCGTTAATGCGTGAGAGGCTGGGTTGAACATGGGTTGAATATGATTCGTGGGTTAACCAACTTGGAAGGGTGATATTGCAACGGGATGAAAAATGGTCGTGATACGGGACGCGGGTGGACAGCAGCGCGCTGAATAAGATAACCATTTCAATGAAGACAGAGCATAAGAAAGAGGCAATGAACGGGATCGAAAACAGCTTGAAAACCTTCAAGAGTTGCCGAACTTGCCGGCACAAGGGTGCACAGCAATGGTGATCCGGGTGATTAGCGCTGACTCTTCTGCTCTTGACGCTCATCTTCGATCCCTGGCTTGCGTCACATTTCCTCTGGAGTCTGTATTGCTTTGGGCTACCTGGACCTGAAGAACCCGAAATATATCGCCCTTCAAGTTGAGAGCGACGGCGTGCATCTCGGTGACCAGTCGACCAGCGAATTGTGAGGCTGCTGCCAATAGCTCATACAACGATTTTAAGCGGAGTGATTCCCATTTCAGACACCGGAAGGATGGTCTTGGGGCCTACTTTGTCTCTTCGAACTCTTCAAACTCGGGCACCGGTTCCACCCAACTCTGTCGCGGATGTCAGCCTAAACAACCTGTGCTGCGCGTCCTATGCGCACCGCGCTTTAGCACTGAGACGTCAAAATAGCAAGCCCCACTAGCAACGTTTTGGTGGGGTCTGGATGCCTCTCCATATCTTGAACTGGGCTTGCTGTGCTACGGAGAGGAAAACATTCGCGGAAGCAGAGCACCGCCTTCTATCCGTGTGGCAACCTCTATATCGGCAGCCTCGCTCAACGTTTTTTGGCATCCGTCTCCATTTTGACGGCACCCGGGCATCGCATGCTGAAAATACAACAAGTGTCCGCTCTTCTGGATTCACTGGCCCGCTGGAATCAAAACATGAAACTTCCGAAATCGGATCCTCTGTGCAGTGCGCACTAAGGATGGATCGTGTATCTACTGTGGGCTGTGGTGTGGAACAACCCTCTCCAGTCCGAAGCCGCTTTTGGTTGCGCTATCACACTCGTAGCCAAAAGAGGAATACCTGTTGTACAACGCCCGGCTTTTGGCCACAATAGCACCCGGCACCATGCCGTGAATTACACCGCCTGTTTACTTGGTTCAGCGTCAAGGCTTGGTTTTAGCCAATAGCCCTCCCGTAACGAGGAAGTCTTTAGGGGCATATCTCTCCCCCGCCATCTTTTGAAGCTGCAGTTTACTGTGGATTAACTGGCGGTGGGCTTGCTTTCTATCTGGACACCAAAATATTGCGATGTTCAACGGGGTTGATCTCGGAGAATGGGCAGGCGAACTCCACATACTATGGGACTGCCGTTGTCTTGGTCTCCATTCCCAACAATGGTTGAATCCCTTTCCCGTTTACAAGCACGGAGGCGTAAAACATAACTCTGGGCCACGCTAAACGTGTCCCTTCATGCCCGAAAGATCTGTAGATTCAACGTGGGCATCGCGTAAAGCGGGCTATACCTGTGGTCGGTGTGAGGCCAGCATAATGGCCCTGTGTAAGTTTCCATTCCCATCGGTCGTTGTCTTGGGATCCCTCTCCCGGGCGCCCTAGTGCAAGCACGGAGACGTATGCTGCATCCGGTGCATTTCTGAATTCAACGGGGGTCGGCGCTTAAAGGGTCAGTGATTGCGGTGGTCGGTCTCTGGTCTCTCCATTCTCAACGGTCGTTGTCTTGGGTCACTTTCAAACCGTTTCCCGTTCAACATTCAATGGTACCAGCCCTGTATGAATCTGGATCTTGAGGCCACACTAAATTCGTTGGCCGGTCTGGAAGAATTCAAGGATGCGCACGAAAGAAGTGGGCGGCGTTCCAAGCTCGAACTCCAATAACGCGCGAGTATTCTTGTCCCCATTCCCCGTCACTTGCATTGAAGTCCTGTTCTCCAACCTACGGGCCCAAGATCGTGGAATGAATCTGTTGGCCACACTAAACTGGAGGAGCGCTGTGTCAAGGCAGTTTTCGACCGTCTTGAAGAATGCCCCTTGCCTCCGAAATGCCCAAGTCCATGCTTCAATCTTCCGGATACTGCCTCGGATTTGTGCAACGAAGGGTATATAATCAGGTTGCGTCCTCTCGTCAATAATAACAACCACAACCCGAACTCTCTTGCCTCCATTCGAAACGATGTCCGCTACATATATTCCCTTCCGGGTCAATTTCATAGATGATAATACCGACGACGTCGAAAGCCTTACTGCCATTAGCCCCTACGGAGGTGTAGTGGCTCACATAGGTTTTCATAATTCCGCACCCCCAATGCTTCCGGCGGATGATCAGTCGCATAACTGGGCGATCGGTGTCGCAGCGAATGGACGCGTTAGCCAGGACCACACCTTCTCTTATAAGCTGGTGCCTATGCGGCGAGGCTACCGAGGGTCTGTCTCTTTCAAATTGTTGGTAGTTGACGATTCCAATTGATATATCGATTTCAGGCGTCAGTTGAGCACGACTCATGCGGACATCAAGTACCAGCTCTCCCATTTCCATGATTCTTACCATCGACACCAAGTTCAAGTGAGTACTTAGATACAACGGAACCTCCGCACATCCCTTTCCTTACGGCGACATCTCAGATCTCGATGACTTCGAATGCAACGGCATAGCACAGGGCCAACTGGAGTCTCGTGGCATATTACACGGTTGAACCACATCCCGCTCGTACTCACACTGTACACATCAGCACGAACATCGTGAACAATGCAAGGTTGGGTTCTGATCACGACAAGGTGTGCCTGGAAGATATAGGCGCAGTGTTGTACTTTGCCCTGTTGTCGCATCATACACAGGCGTTTTAGTTCTGGAAGGATCGGAATATGTACTTGTACTACTGGTAATACTTGTAGCATCCACATGTAAATTGATTTTACACTTCTGATGTAATTTTTTCGTCGCTTTCAGCGCTCTGCAATGAAGCCGAGACATACAACGGTTAGGGTCATTGGACATCAACCCAATGACTTGGGTGGAGTTCGCTTTTAGAATGTAGCTGTCAGGAGGTTTGCGGGTGGACGGGGTGGGTGAAGAAAGACAACCAGACAAAAAGGATGTGCCTCTTGTATCATGTCGTTTAAAAAGATGCACCGTTTACTTTTTGCTCTATATTCGGTATTGTGAAATTGTGGGTCATTTTCATGATAGGGACAGCCGAGAATCCGCCGCGCACCAACCCTGCGGCGTAAAGTCGAAGGTGATTCATCAGGGCTGATGGAAGGCTTCGGGACGGGCATCATTATTGCTTTGTCCGCTGCGGCGAGGGTTCCATTCTCTGTGCCAGATTGTCATTACGGCGCAATGGGAGCGAGATTTGCTCAAGGCTGCCAGTTGAAAGATGAAGTGAAAAGATACATACCGGAACAGTTCCTCGCCCGCCACTGGATGTCAAAAGCTTGGCTCCCAAGAAACTCCCAAGATCACATGAATGTGTAGCCCGCGGGCGATCGTGAAACGGTAGCATCGAAGGTTGAGTCCGACCGCCGATATTGCCTCTTAGTCCGGCTGGTTCGATTCTCGCTGTGGTGCCAGAACTTCAAAGAGCTCCAATTGTACGGCACCCGAGAGGCTAGATTGTGCTCAAAATAAGTACGTCGTGATCAACGCAGGCCCAATCTCGACATGTCTAAATAATCACCTCCATTCCGTCCAAAGCCTGCGCAGGCGTGTGGATGGATGGAGCCGAGAACCACCATAGAGCCACAGTGTCAAGCCCCTTCGTACGGATGAGTGTTCCTCCAGAATGTTCTAAGAGGTAGGTTGAGGTATAGGGGCGCGCAGTAGAGTTGACTGAGGAAAAATGACCGTCGAGTGTCATTTGGAAGTACGAGGCTATGAGCAAGATTTTGAGACAGTTTGTTATGCATTTACGCGCTAGAGTCTGGTTGCCTCAAGCCTGGTTCTGAGTTCAAACTACTGGTATGTCCGCTGGAGAAGACCCGCGGAAAAGCAGCGAAGTCGGGCAAGTCGCTGGAAGCCTGAGCATTGGCAAGCTGGAAGCAAGGTGGAAGTTCGGTGGAAGTCAATAGATGACAGCTTGTGCGACAAGTGAGCTTGCGAGCTGAAGCACAAAGCCGGCTGACTAAGAGAGCGTGAAGGAATGATGCCATCGGTGATCGATATCGATCGGCTGTCTCTCTTGCCTTCCACTCTCTCGACACCTCAAGGCCTCAAGCTTCTCGCTGGTTTGAACTTCGTTGTTTTCTTCTGCATTGGTCCTCCTTGGGTTTACGCTGGGTTCCAAGTCTTCTGGCTTGTTTCTATGCATGGTCTTTCTTTGGTGTTATCTCGCAACCCGGCCCCCCGGGAGCAGCCTTTATCCTTGAAGGCAGCACAGCTGTCTTGTTCTATTGGGACTACGTCGCGCAAGCTCTTGTGATTCCTCCAACCTATCTCCTACCCATCTCTGCGCGGTATGTAGTCGTCGCTGCGCTCTTGCTTCGGTGCAGCAGGCATTGCTACCTCATGGCAACCGGCCTTGGACGTAGTAACCGGTCAATATTCGACTTGATTCCGCAACGGGCCGGAACACTTCGGCTGTTAATCCTTCGATACTACGATTAGGTACTCAATCTGCTCGCCAGCTGTCAATATTCCTGGAGTGTCCATCTTTCCGCGATTGCACCAAGGATCCGAAGTGCACTGTGAATGTTACGGTGAGCATTCCTTCTACTTGAGTTTGTACCCAGATTTATACTGTGCCTTCCTCACGCGATCGTGCTTTCGTGGCGACATACTGCGCCCTTGTGGCTATGTTGTGTCATTGCGGCCGTTATATATTCCGTGCCATTGCGGCCATATTCTGTGCCATTACGGCCATTTCTGTGTCATTGCGACCCTGTGCCATTGCGGCCACATCTGTGTCATTGCGACCGTGTGCCATTGCGGCCACTTCTGTGTCATTGCGACCGTGTGCCACTGCGGCCACTTCTGTGTCATTGCGACCATTTCGTGCCATTGCGGCCGTCATTTTGTGCCCGAGTGGCCAACTTTGCCGTATTTTGTGCCTCTATGGCCACTTATGTGCCTTCGAAATGCGCTCAAGGGTGCAGCTCTGCCTTTAAGCCCCTTTCCACAAGTATTTCCGGATTTGCGCCTTTTCTTTTCCATCACGCTAATCCCGCCCTTGTGGCCATTTTTATCTGTTATTGCGAACATTTCGTGCCAGTGCACCCATTTGTGACATGCAGCCAGCGGTCCCGGCTCGGGGTCGCTTCATGATTCCCAGCATAACTTATGGATTCAATATGCACAGGCCACCAAACCAATGCTGACTTTGCTCAGCCGAGAATTTTTTTGGGTGTCGCCACATTCATTCGCAAGATTCTCGCAGTCCTGCTATCATTTGAGCACCGACCACGCGAGCGAACAGACTTAATTCCCAATTTCTTTCTTGACGATCAAGACCCTTGCTTGAAATTCGCTTACCTGGACAGCACTAGATCTCCCAATAGCTGGTGGCTGCATCTAGCTCTGTTTTCCACGGGTGTATGTGCACATGTAGTATCAGTGTATCATATCGCGCGCGGGCCGCACTCTGCCAAGGTACGTTTATTTCGGTTCTTTTCCATGTTCAGCGTGCAAGGGATGTTGCCAACATCGTGTTGGTTCAACTCATGACCACATTTTGTGGTCGCATACTCTTACTGACTCTCTAATGTTGAGCCCGCATGAAGGCATGCCTTCATTGCAGATATCCATACATGGACCGTTAGAAAACCAGGTACCCCGTATTCGGCCTATGGCTCTGCGGCATCGGACAGCCTCGACAAGGGTGCATCTTTTATGACCTTTGTTTGTGCGCCAATTTCCCCTTGTCATAATCTGCTATTTCGTGGCTGACGTGCCATACTGCCTTAATGGTCTTCTGTTCATTCGCGTTCTAATCCGGCCAACCCAGGCATAACCCGATATCCCGAGCTTGTTGGATAAGACTCTGTTTCCTCGGACATCTGCTCTGAAGGGGCCCATAGCTTGTGTCATATGGCTTATTGGGTGGATGTTATCTCCCAATTTCTTCGTGCATTATTGCGACTCAGTTTTCAGTTCGTGCCGATTCCATCTCAAACAACGGTCCATTGGTCCATTGGCTAAGGCATCTTTGCATTCAGTTTATCTCTTTCACTTGATTTTTCTTCCTCAAAGCGTCCACTACTTGCCTGTTTCATTGCTCTACACCACGGCGAAGGCCGTTCTCTCACGCCATGGAAGAAGCTCTTTGGCTTCGTGTATTTTTGCTCCCTGGACCTCTATGACTTAAGATGACTGTACTTCCGTGTCCGAATTTCCGAACCTTGAACCGAGGCCGCGGCATTGCTTATCAAACTTGACAGGATGTTCTGTACTTTGCTATCCGTCGGTTAATGTCCTCTTCAAGGAGTCAACTACCTGGGACCGCTGTCTATGGTGACATAAATTTCAGAACCATTCAATGTCTCGGCAGTGGCGAAATTGGTCATGAACTTCAACGCCATCCAAATGGCGTGACCATTTACTATTACACTGCATCATTCTTACAGGGAACGGCATACTGTTACTTTCGAGACAAGTATTCTTGCATTCTTTCTCCTATTATCATGTCCTGCCGCGGTCAATCTCATGGATTTCGGATCCAACCACATGCTCTATTTATTTTGACTTCATGTGTATGTGGCGTAAAGTCGTTCATTCCTTCTCGGTTCAAACTCGCAAACCATCACAAATGCTATATTGAATGGTCGGATTTCGTGCTGTTCCTCTGGTCGAGGTTAGCAGTAACGGATCCCAGGTGTATGCATCTATGCATGTTTGCTTTGACTGACATTGGATGTTATCAAATTACTTCCAATACGATGCGTCGATAAGAATGTACTGACAATCTCTTCCAACCATTTTGGGGGAGGCGGCTTCTCGGATTCCGCCTGTTCGGTCCCTGCGGTCCCTGTGGTTGTGGGTTAGTGCTCATCCGGAAGCCTCACTCACAGAGAACCCGGGAACAAAGCTTCCGGGGCTCCTCTTCCCAAATACTCAATTTATTTGACACTCCTAGCGACTTAGTTAGCTGACAGCTTGTGCGACAAGTGAGCTTGCGAGCTGAAGCACAAAGCCGGCTGACTAAGAGAGCGTGAAGGAATGATGCCATCGGTGATCGATATCGATCGGCTGTCTCTCTTGCCTTCCACTCTCTCGACACCTCAAGGCCTCAAGCTTCTCGCTGCCCACCCACCACACCCCTGAGTCTTGGCTTTTCGATGAGCGCTACGGGTTAGTGCTCATCCGGAAGCCTCACTCACAGAGAACCCGGGAACAAAGCTTCCGGGGCTCCTCTTCCCAAATACTCAATTTATTTGACACTCCTAGCGACTTAGTTAGCCTACGTAATGGACCGGCTTCGGCCCAAATAATGCCGGAGCCGTCCGCGTGGCTTATTTCCTTACTTCTCTTTTCTCTTCTCACTTTCACCCGCTCACCCTGCCGCCCGACGACGCCAACGGCTCTCCTCGCGCTCTAGTGGGCTTGCGGCGACTCTTGAGATTCGGCGACCTCAAAATCTGAAGGCGTCTCACAAATAAACCTGTACCTCGAGGCCATTGCTCTGCGCCGCTCTGGAACCTTCAAGGACCTGCTACATGCACCTTGCCTGCGAGACTTATGAGGCAATTTCGTTGCGACAGCTACCGGGGGCTACCAGACGCTGGACAGGCAAAGGCAGTGACCCCTTCTGCGGCGCTGACCATCTCTCGTTCCTCCCTCGTCGCTTGTCGCCAACTCGCCCAGCGTCCTCATGTAGAAGGTCAGTCTTTTCCCCCGTGATTCTATCCCGCATAATGGCGATCACTGACCGTACTGTTTGGCAGTGTCCGCCCCCTTGCTGCCCTCGCAACTTACGACATTTCACCTCGCTCTCGCGGACAGGTGAGATCTTGTTTGGCTATACCGTTGTATCTACTCATGTGCTCTCTGAAAAATGCAGTTAGCCCCCACCCCCAGCTTTTACTTACAGTGGGCGACCGTGTAGGGCTTTGACCAGGTCATGTGCTGCGGGAGGCATGACGGCTGCTACCACACGTCGCAAATTATTTCGCCATCGCTCAGTCACTTGTCTCCCGATAGCTCAAGCCAATTCAGCGGCACCTCAACGGCCTTCATCTGCCACGGTGATGTACGTCCATCGGCTCTCACCCCTCTCGTGCTGAGGCATTCAGATTCGTTAGCCCACTCACCCGCCGCGGGTCACTCAGAAGAAATCCTTAGTCGGCGGGCTATCGACAACGTTCCCCGGCGTGGACCCCGATGGACGCGGTGGTCGTCATGGACGATGAACATAACAGGCCAAGAGCGTCGATGACGAATGCTCACTGCGCCGATTCCTTACTTGACTCTCCTTTTTTCGCCGTTTCCTGCTTCATGCGATGTACCTTCTATTAGGCTCATACATTATGCACCGCCATTACCCCTCATTCTTCAAGTTTTGTGTTCCTCTTTCACTCTGCCTGGGCGTACGGAATCCATTTTACTCCCTTGGTCTTTTCCTTACCAGTTCGGGACCTTTCTCGGGCGCCCGGCATCATGTGAGACCATCATACATGTATGTACATCCCCCGCATGTTTCAGCCCGTTTTGCCACAATCGGATCGATGCTTTCACAGATCTCCCCAAGTCGTGCCAACATTCGGCGGGGCATCCCAATTTCCTGCCAGGCAGCAGATACGTGGTCAGTCCTATGCTGCCGTATTCCGGCGAAAGCTAACACGCACGTCCTAGGTCTATTTATGTGGAGCATTCCACCCAATCTGGGTCACTTCAAGCAAATCTCATGCCGGCCACATACATTAAATCGCCGTCAACGGTGTACTCATTGACCTCCGAGGAGCTCTTCCAATCACGTCGTCACTCGGGCGAGCCAGGGGTGTTTCATCCTGAAGTATTCTTAGGTTGTCTTCGAAAACGAAGCTTGTCGTGGGAACGACACTTTTTTTCTTCTTTGGTTCTCATTTGCATTCAGTGTATCCATCCCTGGCTCCATAGCGTCAAGCCCGCATCCTTGCGAATGCTTCCACCAAGCCGAACTACTGGTGTGGTGTGTGGCTTCTTTGATTTCGATTTCTTCATTTTTCTTACCTCCCGTTTTCGCAGCCAGTCCCCTGAGGCTAACGAAGCTGTTGAACCGCAGCCCGGAACCGAATAGCCTCGGGCATCGGGCAACTCGGACATCCCCGCATGTTCTACTATGTTCTTTCTCTGAGTCGGAATGACTCGTACTATGTATGACTCGTAGTCTAGTATGACTCGTAGCTCTCTCTATTTAAACAGCGCTGTAATCTAGGTAGAATAATCAATTACAACTATCTGCCCCCATCAATACTTTGTGTGAGCTCTCGAAGAACCACTGCCGGTTCTTTCAACAACCAACCAACTCGTGTATACTCAACAGGTTATGGGCCCTCGCCTAAATCTTTGAGCCAGCTTACACAACTTGCTTTTACTCCCTACTACAACATTCTCCGAGTACTTCCGAATTACCCCTCTCACGTACATCGAATAAATGTCGTCTCCAAATTCAACTCAAGGTTCATCGAGTATGTATCGGATTGAGCCGCTCCAGGATACCAATTGGCTTGCCTGGAAGCGTCGTATCACCTCAATTTTGAGGGATCGAGGTCTGCTGAAGTATGTCATCGGGACTTTACCCCGCCCGACACCTGCAACCGCAAATACACCGACCTCTGACGAACTAAAGACCATGGAAGCATGGGATGACAACGATGCCCGCGCACAGACTCAAATCGAGCTGACGATAAGCGACTCACAGATGATTCATATCTCTGGAGCTACGACTTCTGCGCAAATGTGGAAACAGCTAGTTACTGTCAAGGAATCTCGCGGGAAACTGGGAATTCTATCCATGCGCCGCCGTCTGTATCGGACTAATGCCGATGAGGCAACCGACATATCTGCCCACGTTACTGAGCTTAGGGAAATCCAAGAACAGCTTCACCTCATGGGAAGCTATGTATCTGATGATGATTTCACGTTCCTACTCATTACGTCTCTTCCCGAGACATGGGACCAGTTTACAACGGCTTATCTTGGTGCAAACTTCTCTGCTACTCAAGCTACTAATACCAGCTCTACTACTGGTACACAGGCACCGACTTCACTTACTTCCGCTCTCCCAATCACATCCTACGAGCTTATAGCTATTATCCTGGAGGAAAATCGTCGCCGACTGGAAAAAGCGGGCGCAGACTCAGCATTAGTCTCGAGGGGGTCGAATTCGAGTTCGAACCGATTCCCCAAGTCCACGAATAAATCCACTGGCTGCAATTGTCCATCAGACAGCATATGTTCGAATTGTGGTAGGAAATACCATTGCAAACATAAATGTTTCGCAAAGGGTGGAGACCGTGAAGGCCAAGGACCGAAGCAAACCTCCGGAAAACCCAAATCGAAGGGCAAAGAAAGGTCTAACCAGGCTGAAGATAAATCATCAGATGCTACGAATACGGATTTAGTCGATCAGGCCTACACGTCTGAGACACCTGACCCGCAATGCCACTGTGCAACTTCGTTCAAGCAGACTGATTGGCTTACTGACTCTGGAACCACGTCTCATGTCTGCAATTCAAGAGAATTGTTCACCGATTTTATTCCGCTCACAAACCACAGCATTACTGGGATTGGTGAGAATAAGGTTCAAGCTCTCGGAAAAGGCACGGTAAAATTGGAATGTAGAGTCGAAGGGAAATATGTTACAAACGTTTTGAACAACGTACTTTATGCCCCAGACTCAACCAATAGCCTTTTGTCGATAAGCAAACTCGATGCTGCAGGAGGCCAAGCCATATTCGGCCAAGGCAAATGCACACTTGTAAATGCTAAAGGGACTAAATTAGCCGTAGCCAAGATGAAGGGTAAACTTTACTTGCTGGATGTTAAACCTCGTCATGAGGACCATGCAAACCTTTCCACCGAGTCTACCGAAACATGGAACTCGTTACACAGGAAATACGGACACCTGTCAATTTCGTCATTGGAAAAACTTGTGAAAGGTAAACTAATTAACGGACTTACTGTATCCCCAGATAGCCCACCATTCACCCAATGCGAAGCTTGCATTCAAGCTAAACAACACCGTCAACCTTACCCAAAGGAATCCGAAGACAAGACAACGGAGACTGGGGAACTTACCCACTCCGATGTTTGGGGACCTGCACGTGTCGCGGCTATTCAAAGCCACCTAGCAATTTCCAAAGCCAAATACTATATCTCATTCACCGACGATTACTCCCGCCGATGCACTGTATTTTTCATGAAACAGAAGTCAGAGGCAACCCAATGTGTCAAAGATTACGTCGCGTACCTCGAGCGTCATCTCAAGACTGCTCCGAAGTCGATTCGCGTTGACAATGGGGGAGAGTATATCAATAAGGAACTCATCCGATGGTGTAAAGAGAAGGGAATTGACTTACAAACGACCGCACCCTATTCACCCTCCCAGAACGGCATTGCCGAACGTTTCAACCGTACCCTGATGGAACTTTGCCGTGCGATGCTCATTGCTCGCAATTTGCCGTCGTTCTTATGGGCCGAAGCAGTCATTCATGCTGCATATATCCGGAACCGTTCACCTACCAGAGCTTTGAACGGGATGACCCCGCACGAAGTCTGGACTGGCAATAAGCCTGATATGGCTCATTTGAGGGAATTTGGATCCGAAGTTTGGATACTCACAGAAGGTAAGAAACCTGGGAAAACTGTGGGTAAATCCAAGAAGCACATTTTCGTAGGCTATGCCGACGGACCTAAAGCAGTTAAATACTGGGACAAATCAAGCAGGCAAGTGAAAGTGTCGCGGAATTTTACCTTCTCGGAGACTGAACCGAAGGAGATCGAAGTATACTTACCCGACAGACTGCCGCTTGAGGGGGAGACTGAGGATACCAATCAGCAGCCGTCTAAAATTCAATCAGCTGCCACTCCGACTCCGATTAAACCTACCCACGCACCTGCCGCTCCGACCGCACCTACCATTCCAATCACGCGAACACCTTCACCTGTACCAACGGAGCCATTAGCCAACCTCCCATCACCATTCAGACAGGCTAACTACGCACCTCCGGGATTAAATCTCATTCCTCTTCGCAGATCCAGCCGAGATGTCCCCGATCACAATTACCGCCGTTTGGCTAACCCGCAATCACGCCTACCCGCCGCTCACAGCCCGCGTCGTACCAAGTCACCTGCAGACGACTCTCACAGCGACAAGGATGCATCCGAGGCCACCGATGAGACGAACTATGTCTTTTTAGCCTCCCAATCCAAAGTGGATGACATACCTCGAAATTTAACCGAAGTACGAGCGTCACAGGAACGAGACGGTTGGGAGAAGGCCATGGAGATCGAATATCAGACTCTTCAGTCGATGGGAACTTGGAAACTCGAGGAATTACCCGAAGGACGAAAAGTCGTAGGCTCCCGATGGACTTTCGACAAGAAGTATGACAATCTGGGAAATGTCATTAAGCTTAAAGCTCGCCTCGTAGCACAGGGATATTCACAAATACCTGGCATGGACTACGTCGACACATTCTCCCCAGTTGTTCGCCTTGATTCGCTTCGTGCCATTCTGGCCATAGGAGCAATCAAAGACATGGAAATTCAACAGCTCGACATCAAAGGAGCTTACCTCAACGGAGATCTCAAAGAAGAGATTTACATGCGTCAACCAGACGGTTATGACGATGGTAGTGGACGCGTTTGTCGCCTCTACAAGACCTTATATGGACTCAAACAGTCCGGCCGCGAATGGAATCGCAAACTGAACGCGACTCTCGCCGAATTTGGATTTCAGCACACCGAAGCTGACCATTGCGTTTATACACGCACCACCGAGGGTAAAACCTCATATATCACCGTTTGGGTGGACGATTTGCTCCTGCTGACCGAAGACACTGCAGAGATGGAAGAATTAAAGGAGGCCTTGCGTCAGAAATTCACCGTCACTGACCTTGGCGAGCCGAAACTTCTCATTGGGCTCGAAATCAGTCGTGACCGCGCCAAGCGTACCATTTCCATTTCTCAGGCCAGTTATATCGACAGGATGCTTCGCCAGTATGGTATGGAGAAATCCAATCCCGTCTCGACTCCGATGGACCCGAACGTGACCTTGACGAAACGCGAAGATACCGCCGATGTGGAACCCGACGACCGCCTCAGTTCTAGCTTTGCCGCCGTTGTCGGATCCCTACTGTATCTTGCTGTTGTGTCCAGACCAGATATATCCTTTGCAGTCACCAGGGCAAGCCAGTATACGAGTAACCCTGGGCCAGCGCATTGGGCAGCAGTTAAGAGAATCATGCGGTACCTTAATGGTCACCGCCACCTGGCAATCACTTACGGCCCGGCGGGAATAACCGAAGAGATTGATCCTTTCGAATTCTTCGCCTACGGCGATGCCGACTTCGCCTCAAATCCAGACGACCGCAAATCCGTGTCTGGATATGTTTTCCTCTTAGCAGGAGGTGCAATTTCTTGGAACTCCAAGAAACAGACAACAGTCGCACTCTCCAGCACGGAAGCCGAGTACGCCGCCTTAGCGCATACGACACGCCAAATCATTTGGCTCCGCAACCTCTTCGCTGAGCTCGGACTAGAACAGCCATTGTCTAGCCAAGTGTTCTGTGATAATCAATCTGCCATTGCGATCTCTCTAGATCCGCAATTTCACGCACGGTCAAAACATTTTGATGTTCAAAATCATTTTGTTCGAGAGAAAGTTGAACAAGGTATCATCCAAGTCACCTATTGTCCAACTGATGAGATGGTTGCAGACCTCTTCACTAAGGGACTTCCTCGTCCAAAGCACCAGAAGTTCTGTGCCGAAGCTGGGATGAATCCGACTTGAGGGGGAGTGTTGAACCGCAGCCCGGAACCGAATAGCCTCGGGCATCGGGCAACTCGGACATCCCCGCATGTTCTACTATGTTCTTTCTCTGAGTCGGAATGACTCGTACTATGTATGACTCGTAGTCTAGTATGACTCGTAGCTCTCTCTATTTAAACAGCGCTGTAATCTAGGTAGAATAATCAATTACAACTATCTGCCCCCATCAATACTTTGTGTGAGCTCTCGAAGAACCACTGCCGGTTCTTTCAACAACCAACCAACTCGTGTATACTCAACAGAAGCCACCTTATACTCCTTCGCCATCTCGTCACCCTCCACCACCTCGCGGGACGCGTCAGTCCGATGTCTTCCTTCCGCTCCGCCCCTCATTGTTTTCAGACTACTGCCGTTCCGCTAGTCCTACCGCCGGAATGTGTAGGGCAGGCTGCGCGCTGGCAGGACTGCGCTCCTTACTGAAATGCCGTCGCGCCGGTGCGCTTGGCCGTCTCCTCTGGATGTACGGTGCGTTCCCCTCAAATGCGATCACAGGAGTTCTTTAGTTACCTCCCAGATATGCTGCGAGCATACATTCTCGCTTTTTCTGCGGGCTGCGGGACGCCGCCATCCGGCATTCCCTCGTCCGCTATGTGGCAGAATCGGCTCATCCTCGACGTCTACTACCCGTGCGTTATCGACACCGCTTGACATACATGTACTTACCTTCAGTTCCTACCCCCAGATTCTAAGCCAATGAGCCACAACCGACAGCTAAGCAGGGCATACGCTCGTTTCAGCTGCTCCCATAATGGGCTCTCGATTCTGGAAACTGCGATACATGGGTCTCGCATGGGTACGTGCACTCGGACTCCTGTTCATACAAGTCCACGTGCTTATGCTACCCAGGCCACGTCGCGAGTCCTACCACCTATTCGTGCGGCTCCGCGCCTTCATGGTCGTCCCCTCTGATGTTTCCCACAGGAAGTCGTGAGTGCCCTGCCACCTGCATCAGTGTGCCTATCCCTCGCTCATCACGCCGCTCGATGGATGACGATCGTTGCGCTAGGTGCGTCTTCAATTCCTCCACGACCCTCCACTTACATAGGACCCGTACAGATGAATCCCTCTCGCCCCGATCTCGCACCTCGTAGATCCTCGCCCCACCGAGTTTTAGCAGTTCTCGCGCGATCTCGACAAGTTGGGTACGATGCTCCGGTACTGGCCGCCGCGATATACTTGGGCACCCTTTTGGACTTGATTACGGTGCGTTTCCTTGGGACGATATTAAACGCGCGCATACTTACATAACAACTTCCAGATTCGCCGTGGATGCAACTTCTCTATTCCTCTGCTTCGCTAGTACGACAGCCCCCGTTCGGCCTGAGGTAGATTCGGCTCATCCTCGAGGTCAGGTCTCCAGGTACGCTACAGCCTCCACTCGGGACATAAGTCCTTACCTCCAGTCGCAGCCTCGACGCTAGCCTCTGAGTCACAAACGGATATCAGTCTCTCCGCGGGGGGGCAATGTCGCCCTGTTTTCGGCGGATCCCTGGCGATCTCAAGCACTATGGGTTCGTACCGGTATGTGGCCTTGTATCCCATTGGCCCAAAGCGTAATTGTCCCGCCCAGGATCGGTTATCACAGCAATCTCACCCTACCAAGTCATTGTTCTATGTCAGATGGCGCGAGCGAGCCAGCGCTTTACGCTTGTCGCACTCGGCCTCACCGTTATGCGCGAGCTCTAGCCTCGAGGCTCGACGGCCGGATCCCGATCGGCGCTAAATCGGCGCGTGCACCGCGAAGTGAGTCATGATTTCTTGTGCCCCCGCCTGTCATTGACGCGCTTTCCTCGCTGTGCATGGTCCGGGGCGCGCGCTGCAGTGACCTCCTGCGACCCAAACTTTCTTAACGGAGGGTGGGTTTTACCTTTTGCAACTTTGTGCCACGGCTGACCTCCATCTCCTAGTGCTGCTTGCGCATTTATTTATTCATTCGAATACTTATGCCCGCTTTTGCCGACGCGGTCCAGTGTCTCTTCCTGATCCACTTGACTCTTCTTCATTTTTTTCCCCTTTTCTTTGGAAGGCTGGGCGCGTAATATACTTGGATATAATGGTACTACAAGGGCGTTGTATATATGGATCTCCGAATCCGAGGTACGTGGTCCACAAAACACACTTCGATTAAATTTCGAGCACAAAATACTGAGGCAGTCGCTGGGCAACAATTCGGAGCTTTTGACGCATGTTGCACCTATGAGTCTCGTTTCGTGGGGAAGAAAAGAGGGAGGTTGTGCTGAGCTCACGTTTCGAATATGCCCATGGGTTAAGACAGCTTTGACTGTACATAGACATCCGATTGTCCTCGCCCGCTTCGATGGAAGTCACACTCCATGTGCATAACGAGATGCAGCAGCACGATGGCGTCCGCGAGCTCGACGTCGTCCGTTGCGGCCCAGATGCGCTCGTGGGCCAGAGCGTACAGCCCAGTGAAGAGGGAGCAGACAGCCGCCTCGAACCCTAGTGCCTGGACCTCAGCCTGCGCAATGCTCAAATCGGGCTCTGAGTCCGTGTCGCTGTCTGCATCGCTCGTGAAATTCGAATCCGAATCCGAATTGGCCTCGACCTCCATTGTTCCATCCTCCGAGTCGGCGGTGAACATCTGGGTGGGGAGAGATAGTGCTGGGGAGGCGTCCGATGAGGTGGTGTTACACTCGCACTGGGCCAGAAGACACCGCCGGCACACAAGGTCTTCGTTGAGCTCAGAAACAAGGGAGCGCCGATTGCAGGCGATGCAGGGCTAACGAACACCGATTAATCCGGGGTGAAGACTATCAAAAATTCAAGAGCAGACGCACAAAGTAGTCATCCATTATATTGTGCTGCTCTGCTGAAGACCTCTGGACTCCGACGAGTAAAAACGACGCAGAGGAGAATTTGTGGCGGCACAGTTTGCTTTGGCTGAGAGGTGCGTCTGAGTGAACGGATGGCGGGAGGGAGGTAGGGAACGTGGGTCGTGGGTTTGGCAAAAACAGAATTTTATACGCTCTGCCTGGGCAACGTAAGCCAACATAAGAAGCTTCTGAATCTGTCAGGTACACAATTTGGCACCATTGGTGGATAAACTTAGTTGAAATCCTCGGATGGGAGACATCTAGCTCAACAATGATACAAATTGAATTTGTCTCGAGGCCGAAGAGAACTAAAAGGGAAATCACGATCGATCGGAAGCGGCGATGCACGCCGTTGGTGATGAGGACGGCAAGGGAAGTCTTGAGCTCCAGTGCAACAGAACTCTGGCCATGTGCCTGGAGCTATACCGTCTGCTCGGGGCGCCCGGCGGACATATGCTCGAAGTCCGACTTTCTCAATTCACGGCGCTCCCATGTCAATAATGCTCATGAGTATGGCAGTCAGTTGGCACCGTTAATAAAACACGCATACTGTGTGACCTTTTCGACATATTTTCACCGGTTTTGAAGCTTTCGGAGATCATTTTGGACCACAATGAGTTTGACCATTTTTTTTGGTGTGTGTTCAGTTTCGAGATAAAAAAGGTTGTGAATCGGTTCTCAAAATTTTTTTTGGGCATGTTCGTAGAAGTTTCGTTGCAAGTTCGCGTATTTTTTTGGGCGTGGTTGGATTTGCGCTTTTGTGTCAGGGGCAGTGTTAAGCCTAATGATACCGCCGGGAGCTGGATGCGGATGTCCGGTGTTCAAACTTGCGGCTCAGATAAAGTCCAACTTGCAAGGTGTCAAGTCGTCTATCAAGCTTAGATATCGCCAGATATACAAGAAGAAATTGGTGGATTAGAAGTGTAAGACTTATGTATAAGTAAGATACAGTAGGGGCTTTCGATGCAACAACATAACTAGTTCTATGTTGTAACGGCGCACCGAAGGGTAGCCGTGTAATCAAAAGACTCAAGATTTCAAGAAGCGAAGCGATGAAATCACAACACAACCCAAAAACCCTAAGATCTAATTTATTTTATCACAACTCAGGCTTCAAGTGTTATTCTTTCGGCATGCGTATGTGAGTTCGGGGGAGGTAGGGTACATATCACTCGTCAAGATTGTGTATGTTCAATTCAAAGGACCTGGCGGGCGGCGAGCTATTTATATCTCTGAAAGCGGGCGGGCCAATGCGGGCGGGCTAATAGAGCTAGCGGGCGGGGCACACTTCGATCAAGTTCAATTATTGTCTTAAGTTTGTGGGTGCTCGCCGGCGAGGTCGATACTCAGACGTGAGCAAGTACGATGCCAGCGGGCTGCTTCAATTGGGACCACCAAATTGGCAGCGGCCGGACAGTTTGACGAGGCGACTTCGACTCAGACCCGGTCGGGCGACTTTTTAGGTCGGCGGTGTGGATTCGAAGGCTACCTGGCAGACGGCTTACGGCTTAGTCTGGTGAGGACTTTCTCTTACTCTGGCGGGGGACACTACTTCGTGTCAGCTGCTTCTCACTTCAATCTTCACCGTATATCAACCTCCTTTTTCTTCCGTCTATTATGGCGAGCACTACCTAATCCGCCCGGAGGTGTAAAACAGGGATTGACTGAGGAATCTACAATACAGGCGGGGGTCTTTTATCCATTTTACAAAACACAAACGGAGATAGGAAACCAGGCGGGAGCAGTCATCTCAGTCAGCCGGCAGAGCGCAGCATCCAATGAGATTACATGCATTCTGTTCTGTGGGTATAATAGTCGCCGGGCGGGGCTAAACTATATGCTTCATAATCTTGTGTCAGTATTGCGTGCTTATTGCCAAGCCTTCCGGAAGACCCTGCACTCAAGTCCGCATGAGTGTAGAACTCCCTCGCCCGCTGCTAGGGAGTGGGCGGGAGGCTAACAACTGCCACAGAAACTGTTCTTCATAATCGACTGTCAACCAATATTTCTAAAAAGCCAGCGGGAGCTCCTCCAATCGAACCCAGCGGCCGGGAAATGTCTGAATACATCAGCAGCTGATATGCTCCGGCCGCAGCAGTTGCCGGCGGGCAACTGCCGCTTCATTAGAATATTGTTATTCTGGCTTCATAGAGCTCCCGCATGCTAGGTTTACCCAGCGGGAGGTCTCTTTATCTATGTCTTCACTTCTTTACGTCCAGGCAGGGTGATATACAGCCCAGCAGAGAGCCTATCCATTCAGCGGGAACTCGTCTAATTCACACTCGGCTGACTCTCAGCGGGCGGGCGGATCTAAATAACACTTCATATGTTAAATTGGTCCGGCTGGACGGCCGTGTAAAGCGGCCCGCCCACTCAACCAGACACTTCTGTGGTCCCAGCGGTCAATTAACTGGCTGCCAGCTTCTAACTTCTCATTGTGGTTCAAATCAACCGCCCGAACATTTCCAGCGGCCGGATTATTGGCTGGCCGGCTGGGTTGCTGGTAGTTGAACACAATATTCTCTCGACTTCAACAGGACTCCGCATAGCGGGCGGTCAGCTCTAGGATCATGTAATTCCTCTGGTTCACCTCCAGCGCACAAGGAATCACCTCTCAACTGACTCCCGGAGCCCAACAGTAAGGCTCATTAGATTAACTCTGACCCGGTTAGGTATCATTATTAAACTGATGAACTCATGTTTGCCCGCTGGCTTTCAGCCATCAACAGTATAGTGCACCACTCTGAGGAGAGTGTACACTCTGCATCTTAGCCTCACGTAGCCCTTTAGATAGCTTGTAAACGAATAAAAACTAGGGTTTTCATGCGTGTCCTGGGACCCGCCATATCAACGTAACAGCAACATATCTAAGTGAACGGATAAGGATACCAGTCGCTATCATGCGACAATTCAATTAGTGGGTGTTCTAGATCTAGACAAGGGAAGGTTGATGAGGGTATTCCAGTCGCAGGCATCAACGTAGGTGAACGAGCGCCTGGCTTTTCCTTCCCTCGATTTTCATGGACAACAACTTCAAGGGCTCCCTTGGCTGGGAACACGTGCAAGACACATAGAGCGCTACGATGCGCGGAACGGTTACTTGAATACCACGGTTGCGTGGATGGCACTCGCAGGATACTTGCAACTTGGTAATACTGAGGTTTGGTTGCATTGTGAAGGTATGTAGAGGCTTGCCGCAGGCCTGCGCAAGGCGCACAGCAGTGTTTCCCGCAGATGTCCCGCTCCGAGCTCTTTATGGACCGATAAAAATATGACTGGAAAATACATCAAATAAGTACCTGCGTCGAGGTTAAAAATCAAATCCCCACTCACAAATTATTTAGCTGAAGGGCGAGGTTACTCTGGGAAATGCCGCTAGATTGAAGAGCGATGAAAGGAAACAGGTAAGTACCCGTTGTTCTCTTTCGTGGTTGTACAACTGCGTGTCTACCTGGTACCAAGCCGGCGCTAGCATGTCTTCCCAGCGTCGCAAGCTGAAATCAGACGGACGAGTGCCAGCGATCATGCGGACGTCCTCGTGGCGGGAGTGTCGAATTGGTGAGACCCAGCGGGCCCTATCATAATGGCCGTACCCGTGAAATATCACGAGCATATTCCTTGTTGCTATATCCTCTGACAACAGCGAGGCAGACGAGCGCATGTACGTTTCACTGAGCTCCGTGATAGATTGGCAGTTGCCGCGCCCCGTTCCCACTAGACATGAATGTTAGCTCGTAACCACAGCCCGAGCAGTCACCAGACCATAAAGCATATAGATTTGACTTGCAGTCGCCGAACACGATGATGGCGGTAGCATGAGGTGTTTTCGGTGAATGGAGACTACCTGGCGGCATTTGGGAATTCCGCAATAGGACTAGAGTGGATGACGACCACCATGATCCAGTGCATAGCCGGGGCCTGGATAAACAGAGACACTCTTAAGGTCAAATAGGGCTCGGGCTGCAGGAAGGCCAGGACACTCCGTACCTCGCGTTTGCAACATGGTCCGACTCCCAACCCCGAGCACATTAGAAATTGCCTGGGTCGGCCTCCTGGTCAGCATTGGCCTGAATCTATCCGCCATCTATGTCTTCCGCCACCGCCCCAACACCTGCACAGGCAACTTATCGGTCGATGATAGCCGTTTCAGTACGTTTTGCGATGCCACACAGGTGGACTACACTCACTCAATCCTCAGGCTACAAGGGTGACGACTACCCGCATCAATTGCCCCTCCACGTACCTTTGGTTGCGCTCAAGACCGAGGACAGCGAGAACTACCGCCTCTCGGACTTCAATTCCTATGCTGACTGGCGCACGACCGACCTCTTTCCCCGGGGCAATGGATTCGTAAAGCTAGGTCCGGATGGTGAGTTCAGCTTCAAATCGGGGAATCTGTGACCTGAACTTACTTGGGCTGCAGGGCGAAGTTTCGGTATGTCGCGGGCCTTCTCCGTGGTCTCTACAGTTGCTGATACGTCCAGGTGTTGCAATGTTTCACCAGATGCACTGTCTGCAACGCATCCGGTCGGCAATTGTGGAAGGTGGCGCCGACCACCATGCAGGCCACTGTTTGAATCTACTCCGTCAGGCGGTACTATGCGCGAGCGATACGACGCTTGACGCCTTGGACTTTAAGAACGGCACCGACGGACTGGGAACGACACATGTTTGTCGGGACTGGCGGAAGGTTTACGATTTCGTCGAGGAGAACCACCTGGAACGTAAGAATACCACTGGATAGTATGATGTGACGGCGTACGATTTTGCACCACGTTGCACATCTTCCAAATGATCCAATGAACCACATTGTCGATTAGGCAGGAAATAAGTAGAGTCAGACATTGGTCAGACATGCCGACTTGAAGCTTGCTTCACGCTTCTTGTTCACGCTCGACTCTCGTGAGCAGTCCATCCAGACGAGGCGTGCTGACGGCAGCCGCACCGTGTGCAAGCTATAGACTCGAGCAAGACTCCAGAGCCATCCCCGGCGCGATGCTGTAGAGCAAAAGAGGCAAAAAGAGATTGAAAAGAGACAAAAAAGACCTGCCATCATGATGTAAACAAGACCAAAGAATTGCGACATCATTGTGACGTAATCTATTTTCCTCTTTTCTGTCGCTTTCCTATCTGTCTATCCGTCTGTCCTGCGGCACCCACACAACCACTAGGACTTTTTGGTCAACCCAGTTAACGGCGAGAAAGAAGGAGCAACTAGGATGCGCGCGCCCTTCCTCGACTGCATTCGGGCAGGTGACTCTCGCTGCCAGTGGCGGCTGTTCGTGTAGAGGCTGGAAAGCTGCATCGACAGCTCTCTTCTCATAGTCCCCACATACGGCTCGCTTCGGGCTTAGGATAATTCGTGGAGTCCCAAATCTCCTTCAACCCAGAATTGGGGACGCTGCGCTCCGCCGCGGCGGGAGATAGTGTTTCACAGATTTCGAGTCACACGGGCCATCGCTTGCTCACTAGTTGACTGCTTATGATGTGGAGCAATGGACAATAATCCATTCGTTGCAGTCCAAGAGCCTATGCGCCTCGAGGTTGATTAATTCATAACGCCGTGTAAGCATTTTTTCCGCCATTGAAGATCTTGCAACTCAGTTTGGTAACAGGGTCCGGTTATTCTATGGTTCGAGTGTGCGTGCGACAGGTTGAGACTAGTAGCCGCGGCGCAAGTCCAGACGGGGGAGCAGGTTCCTATGGTCGAGCCGACCTTTCCGTAAGGAATAAGTTTGCATTCGCTAGTTCGCAGCTTTAACTCGCGGCGTGTCTCAAGGCACATCATTTCATCCCCGCGCTTCCATCTGTCCCACCCATTTGTGGTGCATTCGAGACGATATTTCCCGGTCCAGCACACGAGTCCGGGACTCCGGTAACTCAAATTTGCTCCTGAGTGGGCGTCCAATCTCGGAGAGTTCGATCTAGCGACCTGATTGCCGTTTCTGCTGCTTTGACGGAAAGCCAGGTGAATTACCGCTAATAACATAACCAGCGCCCTTCCAGATCCCCTCCGCGCCCCTTCGCAGCAGACATGGCAGAGTACACCCCCCTCATGGCGACTTCCCCAGAGGAAAGTTTAGACGGAGAACTCGAGTCTAAGGAACGCACCTTGAAGGCCCATTCCCTCCGCTATCCTCTGTTGTTCAGCATCCTAATAGCTGCCCTGGCCATTTTTGCTGCTGGAGCCTTTCATCTCAGCGTGTCAACCACCACAATCCCACTACTCACACCAAAGGAGGTCTCAGCTACCTTCCAAGGGGTCCTTCCCTCTCCGAATCTTGAGAAAGGGAAAGACTACATGCACCAGTTAAATCTACAACGTAAGACTCATGTACCCCACTTTTTCCGTACCCACGATTGACTTCGTCTTCCTCTATTTGTTTTCCAGAACCCGTAATGACTTTCCCGATGTATATGACCCGCGTGAATGCAGCTTCGCCTGACACGCTTTATACCTCGGGGTCCTCCATTGTCCTAAGTCCCACTGTCAGTCCGGCCCTCTACGTTCTTGCCTTAACTCAGTCACTTCGTTCAGGACTCAATGATTTACCACTGGACGATCAACAGCCGCTGGCAGAAGTGCTACGTTACCGGTTATGTTTCGGCCTACGACGAGCTTCTCGCGGCCGGCAAAACCTACTATCGCTCGGAAGGGGACATCACATCCATTGAGGTTTGGAATCTGACCCCACGTAAAATCCAAACGTTGAAAACTCTGAGCTGGAACACGCGGCCCGAACGTGTCTCTCTGTTGGGTACGGTGAACTTCACTACAGTCGATGTGCAGCGCAAGGTGCTGGAACTGGACGGCCAAGAGTTGCGGGCACCCACACCGCGGTTCGATTGTATCGGTGACTTACAACTCACAATCGAGATCGTCTGTACGACGTGCAGCTTGCAGTTTGAGCAGGTATTCTCCTCCCCTCCCCTTGGTTCGTGCATTCCGTCCACAGCGTGGTTCCCCTCTCAAATCTTTTCCGCAGGGTTTGAGTTGATGCAGCTGGGATGACTTACATAGTCTCTACCTACGACTACCTACGACTCTTTTTTTGCACGAGGAAATCCTCGCAACATGACGTTGGAACCAACTCGTACTAGTCAGTAAATGTGCCTCGAGGTTGATTAGTCCGCCAACGCCGTGCAGGCATGGGTTCCGCCAGTCAACGGCGATATGTTGAAACACACTTTGGTAACAGGGTCCGGCTAGTCGTGGCTCGATTCTGTGTATGACAGATGTGTACCACAGATTGGGACTGGCAGTGCAAGTTCAGAATGGGAGCGGCTTCATATGGTGGAGTGAACCTTTCCGGATGGGACAAGTTTGCGCTCGGGGTAATACATTCCAGCTCGCAGGGCGACTAATTCATCACCGTGCAGGGGGCATGTGTTCCACCTAATTTATAGTACATTCCCGTTGATTGTGTTCTGGCTTCAGCCAAGGGGCACTACGCGAGTCCACCGATACAAATTCACGCAGAGAAGACAGCCATTTTCATCGTCCAGTAGCCCGACTGTAACGCTTTGAACGAGGGTATCCCTGAAATTCGCTAGATCCCGCCTACTCATGCCAAACTCTTGCTTGCCATTCCTTGGCACTGTCGTAATATTTATCAGCGCGCTCTCTTTTCGCACGTCGGAGGTGAGGGGTGTCGCCAGAATTGGGTGGAAGTGAAAATTTACTGGTTCACAGAATCAAAGCTGTCGCGTGGCAGCGCGTGGGTCAGTTGGAGTTCACAATATCTAGCTTGAAGTGAATCTATACAAATTTTAGTGCGGTGGAATGGAATCCACCCCAGTGAGGTGTGCGAGATCGATCTGCGAAACACCGTTTTCAGGTCTCTCCCAAGGTTCAGGCAACTGAGTTGATTTCTTCCGAATGATGCGGCACATGGGGCATTCGTGCTAACCAGTTATTGAATGCCCTGCAACGAGTCGTTGCACCGATTGACTTTTAGTTGAGATCTGCCACGGCGTCTGACTGGCAGTCCGGTGTTCAAAATTTCCGCGAGACCAGGAACGCCGATTGGAGCGGGTCCGATGCACTGTTTGTCCATCGAATTGCCCGTCAGTGAACGCCGTGATACGCGGTTTCGGTTTGAAGAGTAACACCAACATTGACCCATTAGGCTTCTCAATCCCGAATCTGTATATAAGACTCAGGTTTGGCGGCCTCAGACCTCAGCGGATTAATTCCACTACCTCACCAGCAAAACACCCCTACAACATGCTTTTCTCGCCCATCCTCACTGCTTTGGTCCTTTGCCTCGTGAATGTGCGCATGGCGGATGCTGCAGGTGAACATATCCCGTCTGCCCCTGTTACTCGACGTTGAATGCAGTGATTCCCAGTGATCGGGGCCAAGCGTTCTGGCAGTAACTGGATTTATGGCATCGGCGCGCCGCCGTATGAGGAAGGTGAATCAAGCTTCTTCCGCTTTGCCTCTGAAATATTGCCTGATGCAACATTTTCCAGCATCCTCGTCCAAGCGTTCCGGCAGTAACTGGATCTATGGCATCGGCGCGCCGCCGTACGAGGAAGGTGAATTGAGCTTGCCTTTACCTCTAAAATCTTGCCTGATGCAACGTTGCCCAGCACCGTCGTCCAAGCGTTCTGGCAGTAACTGGATTTATGGCATCGGTGCCCCGCCGTATGAGGAAGGTGAATCAAGCTTGCTCTTTATAAAATACCGTCTGATGAAACATTTTCCAGCACCGTCGTCCAAACGTTCCGGCAGTAACTCGATTTATGGCATCGGTGCCCCCGCCGTATGAGGAAGGTGAACTAAGCTTGGCCTTAGCGTCTCAAACACTGTCTGATGCACCGTTTTTCCAGCACCCGCGTCCAAGCGTTCCGGCAGTAACTGGATCTATGGTATCGGCGCGCCGCCGTATGAGGAAGGTGAATCAAGCTTGACATTTGCCTCCAAAGTATTGCTTGATGTAACATTTTCTAGCACCCTCGCCGGAGGAGGCAGTCGACGACAGCGAGAACGTTGCACCCGAGGAAGTCAATGCTGCCGTCAAGCGTGCTGCGCTCTGATCATCGGCTCCAACCACTGTTCTCCCTAGTTTGCGCCTCCTGTTTCCGTTGTCCACTTCTACCCATCCTCTTGATGACGCGCATATACACCGTATTAACAGTTGAAATATCAATGATGCCTTTTGCTCTTGTTCTACCACAAAACACACCTAAAAACGACCCGACAGCGGTCCGCGGCTGCCTACGCCTCGAAAACCTCCACCAAGTTGCGTGGGGGTCCGTTCGATTCGGGGTCGGGTTTTCGGTGAATTTCAGATTTGCGTTTTTTTTTTTGTCTATTTGTCGCATATTGTTGTCCTTGGGCATTTTCTGCTTGAAATTCTCCCCATGCTCGTTGCGGTGACGAGAACAAGGCTCCGGCGTTCCGAGACGTCTGGCGGGTGGGCGGGGAACCGAATTTGAAGATGTGAGAAGAGAAGATGGCGGAAGAGAGATTCAGAAACTACACGGTATGGCAGGTGCCAGGTACAATTGAGTCAGGTAAACAGAAAAGCCCAACGCGTAAGGGGGAGGAGTGACGGATTATGCGCGGTGCGTGGCATAATAATATGGAGAGTCGGCTTACAAAGCGACGAATCTGTGGAGGAGTTTGTAAAGTGAGGACAGGAGAAAGAGAGACGTACGGGTACGGGAAAGCTGGAAAGCGGGGTGTGCGGGGGCATGGGTTGGTGGTTGGTAGTGGTGGTGGACGGAGAAAGAAACTCCGGTGGGCTGCAAGGACACGAACAAATTATTAGTCAAGGGGGGCACGCAAAACTGGCGGCGCACGTACGATGGAGATGTGTGGAGAGGGTGGTGGCAACGAGGGAAGAAGAAAGTGTCCTCTCCTCCAGCCCATGTCATAAATATCCCAGACTGTTTCCGTCGTGACCGCGTATTTCCTGGCCGTTGCGAGATATCCTCACATCCAGACGCGAGCGCAGACAGAGATGGATGAAGTCGTGGGGCGGAACGGGCTTCCAACATTCGGGGATAGACCCTCCCTCCCATATATCGATGCGCTGTCCAAGGAACTCTGCAGGTCGGCGCGCGTAAGGAGTTTGATGGGCGCAAACGGGGCCATTGGAGTGGATTGGGAGTGGAGCAGGGTCAGTGCAGAGTCCACGAATAGCGGTATGGGCGAGGATTGAATGATACGGTGAGCTATGGCGCACCGAAGGACAGACGATGCGGACCCAGCGTTTGCTATGACACCGCTACGGAAAAAGGACCTAGAATTTATGTAAGCCGTCGCAGAACGGTGAAGTCGTGGACGATTGGACTGAAAAAAGGTAGAACCACTGACGCTCTTCACTTGGGGACTCGGACTCAGAGCCCTGAGTGGACGTTTGTTTTCATATCGCATAAGGAAGTCGAGAAGTCGTAGGTCCTTTCGTCAGAACTTGAAGCAGAAAGCGAGGTGAGAGTCGTAAGCAAGCCGCACACAGCCACCCAGCGCCTATCGCGGCGCTTGTGAATTTATTCGAGTGCAAATAAATCCACGAGGTACGACAAGATTGAAGACCGCAAAACTGACGAAACGCAGGGAAGCATGGAACTACCACGTCTATGGCAAAACAAAAACGCCGATGGTAGTCTCGAGATAGCGTGTCCCGGATCGTGATCATGAAGGATATACGGGAGGAGCAAAAGGGAATCGATGGGGGGGACCATCGTGCTGCCCTTCTTCAGGCGTATCCACCGCCGTCCACATACCCCTCTCCCCATAGCCATGCTTCCTCGCTTCCTCCCGGGCTGCGGCAGGTCCCAGCCGCAGAGCCTCCACACTGGGTAGGAAATCGGTCTGTCATTGAGATCAACGCGAAATTTGGGCAGCCCGCACCAGCGCCGCTCGCACCAGGGCGGCTGTGTGTCCGACCGCGGGTGAATGCACTCGCAGCCCCTTCACCCGCCGCAGAACCGACGGATGCTGAGCATGCGCACAGCAGCGGAAAAGACACGAACTACTGTGGCCGCGCCCCCACAAAGACGCCGCCGCCATCCACGCCCCTCCTTCCGCTGCCCTCCTTCGTCGCGGGTCGAGAACGGTCTGATTGCGATGCTGCGTGAGCGCGGAGGATACATAGCCCCAGCCCGAGCCCGAACGCCCGTCCAAGCTGCCCGAACGGATCGTCCCTCGAAGGCGGGCGCGTGCGGAGCGCAGGGTAGACCCGTACGCACCCGGAAGCAAGAATAATCTTGTGCCAATCTTGTGCTGAGTACAAGCGCGCGCGCCGGCGGTGTGGACACGCATGCCGCATCATCCTGTCCCTCATCCTAGCCCTAAGCGGGTCCAGCGTCATTCGGCGCCGGCCGCGCACGGCTCCGGATCGCGCAGGAACGATGCTGGATGAGACCAGAAGGACGCGCATCCCCACCCCGCCCCGCTCCCCTCCCTTCGCCTGCGCCTCCGCATCCCAGCCCCGCATACTCTCCCGAGCGCGCGCGCGCCGGCTTCACGTCCCATGCGTGCGACCTGCGAGCACGTCATCCCCTCCCTTCTCCCCTCCCTTCACCTGCTCATCCTTGCCCACCCGAATCCTCGCTCCGCATGCTTCCCATTGCGCACAGTTGTCGCCGGTGCGGAGACGAATCTGGAGACGTAGCATGCACCCACACCATGCCCTCGCCCTCGCCCTCGCCCACGCCTTCGCCCCTCGCCCACACCCACACACCACCATCCCATCCGCCCAGAACGCAGGCCCTCCGCGCAGCCCTCGCAGAAGTAGAAGTACGAGCCGCATCAGTCGATTTGGAGGATATCCCGCATCTACCATTCGATGACGAAATTGCGTACGTGCGGCGGCGAGGACGAAGGCGAATGTCGAGGCGCAGAATCTAGAGCAGGGTCTGGGATAGACGTAGGAGCATCCGTGCATGAGCGGGTAAGGGATACGGCGCGCAGGTGGAGGTCGATAGTCTGACCAAGAAGGTCGAAGACGGGAGGAACGCGGCGAGATGAAGCCGTGTACTACGGCCCCACGGCGAGGAGGGAAGCGGGAGAGCTGGGCGACACGACGCCGGTACGCGGAGGACGTCTGAAAGCGAATCTGCAGAGGGCAGCGTCAGCGTCGCGGGAAGATTGAGGAGGGGGAGATCCGTACGACGTAGATGGGGAGATGGATGCCACTGCGTCGGTGGGCGCGCCAAGTTCGGGGAGTGAGACGGCGATGCGCGGACGGCCATCTCGTGAGTCACAGGTCGGCGGGGGGATCTTCTCCTTCTCCTGCGTTCCACCTCCTCCGCGCGCACACAACGGACGTGATGCGCGTGCCAACGACTCCGCCATCGCCTTCCTTCCAGGGGCACGCATCATCACCTGCAATGGGGGAGCAAGCGCGGCGACGGCGACGTCTGATCTCTCCCGTCTGCGCGCTGCTTCGCTTCCCAGCTACGCCGAGGCAAGAATGAATCTTGCCTCGCTGAGTACGAGCGCGTGTGGCGGCGGTGTCGCTAAGCATGCGAAAATCCCGCCCCCTCCCTTCACATGCGGCGGGCCTGCGCTAGACGCAGCTCTGCTTTGGGCATGTCGCCGGTGCGAGACGACTCTGGAGACGTGGCATGCCCGTGGAGCAGACACCCCACACCCTCCCCAGCTCTCGCCCACGCCCCCCACCCTCGCCCACATCGGCGATCGCATCCGGCCGACGCCCGACGTCCGCGTGGCACGACGGCCATCAGTCGATTTGGACGATTTACCCGCAGCGTGCGACCGGCGAGTACGAAGGCGGAGGTGGAGCAGCGCAGGGATGTAGAGCACGTCGTCGCTGGGTGGGGGATCGTAGACGTAGAAGCATCCGTGCACGAGCGGGTGAGGGATACGCGCAGCAGGTGGAGGTCGATAGTTTGAGCAATATGGCCGAGGGCGGAAGGAGAATATGGCGGAGATGAAGACCAGTGCGGTATTGCGAGTTCGTGCCCAGAGAGACGAGAGAGTGGGGCGACACGATTCCAGTAATCGGGGGACGTCTGAAAGCGAATCTGAGCGCAGCGTCAGCGGCATGGAAAGGCGGAGGAGGGGATGACACGTACGACACAGATGGGGAGATGAGACGCCACTGCGTCGGTGGGCGCGCCAAGCTCTGGGAGTGGGATGGCGGGCCGCTACTCTCCTTGTCTTGTTTCTCCAGTCTTCCGCGCGCGCACAACGGGCTACCCTTGCGCGTGCGCCAACGACTCCGTCATCGCCCTCCTTCCGGGGGCACGCATCGTCACCCGAAATCTGAGAGCAAGCGCGGCTACGGCGACGACCGATCCCTTCTACGCTCCCTCCATTCCCAGGCGGCAGTGCACAGAGATGGCGCGCCATTCATCTGTCCTCCTTCTCCTCATCTCGCTTCTCCCCGGGGGCGCGTAGCCGAAACGGGGGCAGCAGCGCGCGCCACCGCTCTTCCCACTGTGCGAGCGAGCGCCAAGAGTAGTGATGTATGTGGATTGTGTGCGTGGGCCAGGCCGAGAGGCTGCAAGTGGGAGAAACCGCTGAGGCGCGATGAGGAGGATTGTGATTGGAAGCCATCCCAATTTCGAGACGATGACGATTGTGGAGGGCGAGGGCAAGCGCAATTGGCCAAAGCATGGGCCACAGATTGTGGTCTAATCCAGACCGGCGTCGGCATCAGTCAGCGCCAGGCGTTGGGCTAGCGCGACGCATCACGATTCCAACGATCATGCACCATCGCTCGGTATCTCGTGTCGTGCGGGCGGGAGGGATCGCGGTTTAGGTGACGAGGAATGAGAGAGCTGAATGGCGTGGGTCGTGCGTGCGTGGTACGGAATGCGCGAAGACCAGCAGCGGTTTGGCTACGTGGACGGCCTGAGTGTGAGCGTGGATTGACGTGTTGGGGATTACACTTACGCACCACCCATTTGCATTAATACTCGATGAAGTCGATCAGTGTCGTCGCAGTTCGTCCGGGGGTGTTCAGCGGGGACGAGGCCAAAACAATCGTGGTCGTCGTCGACATCATGATTCGTGAAGAGACACGGACACCGCCACTGATGGCCTCGGCCATCGCGATTTGATGGCCAGCCATCATTCATCATTCGCAAGCCGCTTTGCAGAGCCAACGACCTCTCAGGGTCCCAACGTTTATTTTCAATGTAAGCCAACCTCAACCAAAGTCCTGTGTGTGACAATGACAAGAAGATTCAGATTATGCGGCTTTGCAATGCCTATGGCGGGAGTTGAACTCTTGATTGAAGTTTCACTCATGGGATAAATCAGAAGTCTTCAACCATCGCAAGCGAACTTCAGTTCCACAGAGGCGTACTGTACCTTCCCATACCAACGGGTTTACATGAGACTCAAATTTGCAGGAACTTGTACATGTATTTGAGAATTGAGTGGGATCCAAACGTCGGTCGAGCCGTGCACAAGTGAACAATTGAAAAACAGTCGGCATGTCGCTTAATCCATCCCAACGGTCCAAAACAAACCCTCTTTTTCGTTGAATGGTTGAGTTAATGAGATATGGGTGACCATGTCGACAGAGGCGTTTTTAGGTAGCAGTGTTCAGACATATAATTCCCCTCAATTGGCATATCTCAAATTGATTGAAACCGCACCTTGTCATAACGCCGAACCCTGCGAGCTGCAGGGCCAACCACTGGCTGTTTGAAACCCTCAGAAAGCGGAGTAAAATCAAACGTTGCGAGCGAGTCGGACTTTTGATCCAGTTTATCCTTGGCGCCGGTTGGGTAAGTGTCCACGTAGATGAGAAAACGAACAACACCGCGTTGAGACTGGCATGATACGCTGTCATATTTGCGGACCCCGCATTACCCTACGAGGGGAAAAAGGAAAGCGGGGGACCATCTTATAGCTCCATAGGGGGTCGAACCCATGCAGCATATGCTTCCTGGACGGAAACAGATGTAAGTGACTTTCGTGGTCAACAAGCAGGGCTTTTTCCCTTCAGCTTGATTATGTATACACTTGTTTCTCGACAAATTCCCCCCTCGGCTGGTTCGAATCGCTGGCGACGAGGATCATCGAACCAATCTGGTCGGGACGAGCATGTAAAATCTTCCTCGCGGTGTGTGCTGTCTCCGGTATGATTGAATGGTGCGCGGCACAAACTAATCAGCGACCATGCATGCCTCCCGAGGGAGTCGAACCCTCTTCTTCTCAATACAGTCTAACGACTTAGCCCCACAGATGTGAGCGACTTGCGTAGTCGACGAAGGGGATATTGGCTTTGGTCGAAGGCAGCTGTAAGTACAGGTGCCTCGACGCCAGGTTACAAGGTTGACTTTCTTCTACATAGTCTGAAGCTTAAGCCGCATGGCTGAAAATCTTCAAACCACATGTTGAAGAGGAGAACAACGATAACTGAGGGTCTCTTGTATGTAACTACTCTACTCGATTCTTCGGCGTTTGGCACTCAGTGCTCAGCAACGACGAACGAATCACGTATACAAATCACGTATACAAATCACTCTAGGTAAACAGACTCACACGCAGAGAACAAAAACCCGACCCGAAGTTCCATCCATATGCGGACAATGATGCAGACCCACAATTTCACTTCGACTACATAATGAAACAAGAAAGACCCGACAGCGGATGGTCCGCACCTGCTTGCAATTGTATAGAGTCAGCCACCTTCTGCAGGGAGCCCGTTCGATTCGGGGTCGGGGCGTTCCTCTATCGCTGTCTTTTTTTTTTTTTGCCTGGATGTCTTTCCTTTGCCGAACATTCTCGACGGGCTGCCCTGGGAGTATCTTGCACCAAAGTTCAAACAGCGCCACGAATCACCAACGGCTCGTCCAACAGGCCGAGCCCTTTATTCAATAGACTGGCACTTATACAGTAACCCTATTAGCTTTGTTTAAACAATGCGCTTTGGAAAGCAAATCAGGTTTTAAACTTTGCTCGGTTTAATCAGTGACGAAACACGGTTTAAACACAGTTCAAGGAGCACACAAAAAGGACGAGTCGACGCAAGGGTTGAACTCACGGCGCACAAGCAGTCAGGTTCGAAAGATAACAGTCTCTTACCACTGAGCTACAGGACTGTGTCCAAATGCTCATCATCAATGGTTACGCCGCAAACAAAACATTTCCTTTGTCTCACCGCCCCAAGTCCCCGACATCTTGAGCAGCAGCTGTCTTCTGCATCCATGCCAGGGTCTCTTATGTTCCCTGTCCCAAAGGATGTTGCCCGGGATCACGAATCATGAAATTCCTCCAATTACGCTCCAACTACGCAAGGAAAAACCGGTTACCTTTGACTCGAAGCTTGTCATTGGCATATGCATTGTCACTGTTGAACGTAGCAATCACACTACTGTAAACTCATGCATGGAAGAGTAGCCTATCTCCCAGTAGTCCTTATTAAACCAGGTGTCATATAAGCATAGCAGCTATGGCGACATGAACATTGCATGGTCTGTTCAGGCGTGAGAGGTGTGACATGGCTTTTCAGCCAGGATCACTTCAGACACCAGTCGGGTGCAGTTTGTGGCGGTCTTCCCATTCCTACAAATCCATTGTGATAAAGGTAGGCCAGTTCCATTGTTTTCAGCAGTCAGGTAGCAAGGTGGGCTTCTCTAGGGCCAACACCGGGACAAGTGTTCAAGATGCCCAATGCCGCCACAACTCCCGCATTCTCAACAGTCGGATGGCGTAGTGGTTTCCACTCCGTCGTTTCACTCCATTGCTGTTGCCTCACTCCAGGCTCTCTGGTTCGAGCCCCGCGGGCTTCACCCTTTTGGCTCGTGTGTTGAACAGTGATTAAACAGGTTCAACGAACATTGATTAAACCCTGTTCAACCCAATTCAACCGCGGATTCAAGATCGTTGATCCGTTGGATAAACCCGTTCAACCGTGCTCAAACGCGATGTGACATCCAGCACCCTCCCTAGCCCCGCCGGAGGTCGACTCCACCCTGTTTAAACTAAACAAAATTTAAAACCTGTTCACCTTTGAGAAGCCAGGTGTTTAAACAAAGCTAATATAGATTTATACTTATACACCCACAAAACACATTAATCAAGACCCGACAGCGGATTACCCGCGCCTGCCCATGCTGCATCCACGCTCTGCAAAGTTCTGCAGGGAACCCGTTCGATTCGGGGTCGGGTGTTAGCGTCACCGGGCATTTTGCACCTCTTTTCTTTTTTTGTTTTGTTTTGTCCTGATGCTTCTGGTTGATTTTTGCCAGCGGGGCGTAGGTGGTTCCCTGGATAGGGTCAAACATGGAGGATTTTCAGCCAGTGCTCATGATCAGTGCTGGTGAATTCCATGAATTCATTCCCGTTCATCTGCACGCCTGTGTGCGACTATGGAATAGAACGAGACCTGACGGCGGATGGTTCGCACCCGGCCAAAGTAGCCGTCCATAGTAAGCATAGTAAGCTGAGGTTCAGCGGGCAACCCGTTCGATTCGAGTCATAGTTCAATTGATCAACATGGGCGGACCCTCATTTCAATAGGCTGACACTTATCTAAGGCGCCAACCTCGAAAGTTAGAATAGGAGGACCCGACGGCGGAAGGCCCGCACCTGCCTACGCTTCAACGAATTCCACCAAACTGTGCGCGGAACCCGTTCGATTCGGGGTCGGGTCGTACAGTTCGTGTTCCAGTCGTCTTTTGTCCCTTCTATTATATCCTCAACTTTTAACTTGATGAACACTCTCATACCTGTTCACCCGCAGGCTACACTGGGTGAACTTTTCAAATAATTCGCTGAAAACTTTGGTAAATTTTACTTTGAATAAGACAGAAGTTTTTCGCCAAAAAAGTTCGTGAAAAACTTGAAACTTCTTTGTGACTTATTTGAACTTCACCAAAAATTCAGCCCCTTTTCAAACATAATTCACCTCATTTGGAAAATTCACATGAAAGTTTCAAGTTTTTTGCCTCTTTTTTGGTTAAAAAGTGCTGCATCACTCAAAGCAAATTTCACCCATTTTTTCACCGAATTATGTGAATAGTTCAACCAGTGCTAGAACGAGGAAGACCCAACAGCGGATGGTCCGCGCCTACTCAAAAGTTCTTGCGGGGAATATTTCAGCCGGGAACCCGTTCGAGTCGGGGCCGGGTCGTGAATCTCCGTGCTTCCTTTTTTTGTCCAGTTGTGAGCACAAGGGGAGCTCAATTCAACGGACTCACCCTCACGTTTATTAATTTCAACCACAAAACACACCAAGGAAAGACCCGACAGCGGATGGTCCACGCCTGCTCAAAATTGAGGCTGCCGAAGGGTTTCAGCTCGCAACCCGTTCGATTCGGGGTCGGGTCGGGCGCCTCTCTTCGTTCCTTCTTTTTTTTGGTGCAAATGGTGAGTGCGCGCGTCCTTCATTCAGATAATATCCACATTCAAAATCTGTCAACCTATATACGTAGCATCCCCATAAGTTTGTTCCCTCTGAGCCGACTCACCCACACTACCCCGTTCATTCACACTCATTCACCCACGAAACAGAGCAAGGAAGACCCGACAGCGGATGGTCCGCACCTGCCTACCATTCAACGCCCTCCATCAACTTGTGCAGGGAGCCCGTTCGATTCGGGGTCGGGTCGTGATATCTCCCTATCTTACATTTTATTTTATTTTTTTGACCCTTGATTCGCAGATTCACAGCTTGATGCGGCCACAGTTCCTTGAGAAATTCGCGTGTTCACCGTATCGTAGACTGTCAATGGAGGTTCACAATCATTTCACTCACGCTTGTTCAACAACACCTCAGCACGAAATAGAACGAGGAAGGAAGGACCCGACAGCGGACGACCCGCACGTGCCTACCCTTCATCGAACTTGTGTAGGGAACCTCGTTCGATTCGGGGGCGGGTTTTGCGCAATAACCCATTTCTTTGTTTTTCTTGTGGGTTGGAATTTTGGGGTTGAATTCCGCGATGCTGGGGGCGGGAGCACGAGGTGTAGGTATTCAGAGAGGGGGGCGGGGAATTGTAGTTGAAGCGGAATATACGAGATGAGGATTGTATAGAGATGATATCAGACTCGGATTCAGAATCAGGAACACATTCAGAAAGGTAGCGGTGGGTGAACGAATCTGGTGTACGGCTGCGCGAATAAAAAATCGATCAACAGATGGTGGCACGCAAGAAATGGGGCGGACGTACGAAGGCAGGACAGGTCGAGAGGGTGGCAAGAGAGTGGCACGGCAGGCAGCGTCTATGCGACGACGCAAAACGCGCGCGTGTCCCCCCCCCCGCTGCTGGCTGTGCTCCTCGTCGATCGGGAGGTCCATGAGCGCGTCGGACTCGTCGGAGCGCGCGCAGACGGGGTTCGCGGCGACGCCAGCGTCGGAGGCGCTCGCGAGCGCGAGGAGGTTGATGGGCGCAAATGGGGCCACCGGAGGACTAGTTGGTGTTTCCGGTTGCTGAGGGCATCTCCGGTTGCTCAGCACAGCGGAACGAGAGGGTCTGGATTCAGCATCAGTGTAGGTGGTGTATCTGCAGAACGGTGAACTTGGTGAAGCCGTGGACGATGTTTCGGGGGAGAAAAACAACGTGTGATACTCTTGACTCAGGACCCAGAGCCTTGAGATCGGACGCTGTATCCCGGCCCCATAGCGTATTCGAAGAGTCGCAGCTGCAGGTCCTTTCGTCAGAACTTGCGACTGAAAAAAAAAGAAAGCGTCGTAAGCGCTACACAGCCACTACCCCGTTAGTGCCCATCAATGACCGGCGATCGGTCCGTCTGATCCGCCCGCTCTTCGCTCTTGCCTTTATCGTCTCGACCACCCCCCGCCGTCGAACCTCTCGTTTCCACCGCATCCGCACGACCTAGCTGTCTACCCTGCACCTCAAATTGTTTATAAGTGCAGTTGCTGTCAACGAACAGAGTTCCTATCAGACGACACGGCGTGAGTGGCTCAATCCTTCACTGCCCTGATTTCTGCTTCACTTCCCCCCCCGTCCGTTCAAAAATTGGGGAAGCTTGACAGAACGCCAACTCCGGTGTAATCCTTCTCGTGCTGCCGGAAATGAAATCATCGGGATTCAAGATGATTCTCCTCTTGCTCGTCCTTGAAACTTTGTTAGCAAACTGTGTGGACGTGAACTCGTGCGAGGACCCGCGGATCCGTCTACTCTTCCATGCCTCGTTGTGGTCGCCGGCGGAGGACTTCTCTTTGTGTCAAGACCTTGGATGCGTTCACTTGGGCTTGATTTGCGAACTGTGTCTCCGCACGAATGCTTCCCAAACAGAGGGATAAATCTTCAAGGCGCAGACACAGTTAAACTTAGCAAGGGATCAATTCTTTTGAGAGGCTGCTGATGCCCGTCACCTCGCGGATCATTCCTTCCACGAGAGAAAGCCCTTGGGGATCACTTGCTCAAGCATTTGGACTGTATCCAACAAGTGGCCACCATTGCACCATTTTCGCCGCCATTTCCCTCAGTTTTAGCCCGACATAGGAACATTTTTCAGAGTTCGAAACGACGTGATGACGTGTTCATGGGCGTTTGTGCGCAGAATGTTCCGTGGGACATACATACACCGCGTCCCACTCTGCTGGCTCTCCGCGCGGCGAATGAAGCTCCGCGCTTCGCATCTACTCCCGCGTCCACCATCATCTACTTCCTCGCAGACCAATACGAAGTGCCTCAATCTTAGCACCTCTCTTTCCCTTTAGAGTCCAGCACATCTCCCAGGTTGGCCTAGGTTCGGCCAAACTTGGATTGGTCCCAAGCCGCCGTCGTGTTTGCCACACCTCGACCACAGCTTTACAATTTACCCGCCTTCGCGCTGAAAACCCGATATGACCATGGTTGGCCACACCTACGATGAGACACGTCCGCGAAGCCCATGGGCTGTGAGCCCAAGCTACATATAAGCTGCGTCATTCCCCGGGAATTCTTCCACAACACCTGCTCTCATTTCGACATCCTCCGACCGCTCTTTGCATCTCATGGATGCTACGGCTGTTGGCTCCAAGCCTAAGTCCGAGCCCTCATTGAGGGTATTTGTCTCCGATGGAAGGTACATCTTCAGGGAGGGGGAGGAAGATTTCCAGCACGTCGTTGCTGAAACACCGGAGACGTTGTGGAAAGAGGAACGAACGATGGATGATAAGCCAGCGGCATCCACAATCGATAATGTCAGTGAGAAGCCGATACAAAACTGGACGAAGTGCGTCTGCACACCTGTGACCTTGGTCCTGTCGAGTCCTTATTCTCCTGAGCAGGCGCTGTACTATTACCCCCCCTGCCCCCACGGCCCCCTCTGTCGTTGACTGTCCGCAGACAGTTGGGACAAGCACTCAAGCCCGATGGAACATTCGATCGGTGGGTGGATTGTTACAATACTTTTGAAGCAGATATCGTGCGTTTACTTTTGTTCGATATAACACACGCTGACGCGGCGTCAGACTGAGAGGACTGGACATGTCCATGCAAGATTCAGACATGGGGAATGGCGTGTTCACAAGAAACTCTTCCATTCTGAGATCCCGGATGACAAACCGGACCTGTACACAGTGACAACAGCAATCCTGGCCACCGAACTAGGACGCATTCCGGACCCGCGGGAATGGGTGAGGTGCTGGTTCTCCTCTCACCACCAGGTGGAGACCGTAAGCGGGAGTAGGATAAAGCCGCCCAAGTATGCCGTCAAGCGCCTCAACTACACGTGGATAACGCGCAGAATGGAGTGCCGATTCCAGCGCGACAATAATACATACACTGCTTCCCGGCTTGCAGCGGTGCCCACCGAAAAGCCAAGCACTACAAGCCAGTAGGTTTAAGCACTACATCCGGATAGATACTGAATCGTGCTGGCAGGCGCACAGAGATTCCAACAAGTCGTCTGCGGGCGTCCCGCGGAGCGTTGGTCTGTTATGGCTACCGTGGACACCACTAAGGTGCCATGGCTGGGCGCAGAGCCGTCAGATAGGCCTCACGGCGTACCCCGAGCAATTCTATCGCACGAAGCCAAAATTGTACTGTCACTTTCATCTCAATCCATACGTGACACCAGACTCATATTTCCAACAGACTGAGATACATGAAAGCAAGGAGTCAACCAGCCACTGGGCTCGTCGATGAAAGGAGTGGGGATTCGAGTCCAGTCGGAGACGAATTCGGCGCGGCCCAGGGGCCAGGGTCCACTGGCAGCTGAGAAAGCAATCCGAGAATGTAGATTCCACGCAAGTCTGAGTTTTCTGTCATGGTAGTTGGAAATAACGCAGTGCCGGATAACGATGTCATCCAGCGAAATTCAATCCCAAGGGACTTCACGGGGCGTCCTTGGACCTTCGGCGCCGGCGGCCGAAACGAGTTCTGACCGTCTGATCTTCAGAAAATTGTCCACCAGCGGGAAGAGCTGCGAGAGAAAGGCTTGACGGGCTGAGAAAGGCTGAAAAACGACATGTCACACGGTCACCGATGCGCCGCAAGCCTGCCGACAATCGCGATTTGATGGCCGGATGATGGCCGGGCATCGGCTAGATTTCTCCTGGGGAAACAGAATTACAGGAGAAATATACTTCAGGAATAGTGTCAGCAATGGAGACGTCTTGTGCGATTCGATTTTCAAGACCAGGACCGCAAGACTCCCGCGGACTACATACATTCTCGTGGCGGGGAGCGCATCACGGGGATTTGACGGTGATACAAACGCCGTTCGAGTGCCTTAGGATTCCTGTGTGGATCCCCCAGATATATCACCTTTAACCTCTCAACTGTCTAAAAGTTTAACAACAAATCGGTGAGATGTCTCTGAATGAACTGCTCAAGGTAGTGAAATATGTGCCGCAACGTTGCTGCAATGCTAATCCGGCCACAGCCTCACCCCATAGCTCCCACGCCGTTATGCTGAGACCCTCGGCGTAACCATGATTTGCCATAAGTTGGCCACACCAAGCGGCCTTGAAACCCGTGGGCTGTGGATGAGACTCATATAAGGAGCACGGCATCCACTGTGCGTAGTATCACATCCTGACTCTTCCCGAATACCCTGATTATCCCCTCACTGGACCAGCTATCTTGCCACTTCTCCGATACACACAATGGTCGACCCTGGGGAACGATGGCGGCGAATCTTGGTATCCGATTCCGTGGTCAAGGTCGGCCCGAATGCCGTTGGTGATGGAGTCCAACCAGCTCCGTACGAGATGGAACTCTTCCAGCCTAAGTACTTCAGGCAAACGAGGGATGGAGTCAAGGGCCGATTTCGAGGTGACGGTAATACATACACCGCTCTTCAGATCGAAAAACACAAAGGCCGCCGCGCTGCGGCAGAGCCCAGTCTCCTTCGCAGGTTAAGGAACCCCAGGAGATGGCACGAGCTCTGCTGCTACAACGGCTACAGCCGCGAGCCGGAACAGCGCATCGTGCCAATCAACGTCGATAACAAAGAATACGCAGTTCAAGTTACAACAAAGTACGTCTTGGCACCATGTCGCTTTTGTGATCCTAACGGTTGGGCATAGGCGCTACACTGCTGAAGTTCGCCGTTCGGTTAAACGGGTGTTGTACCAATTCTGGTGTTCATGTACGCCCCCAATCGATGCGTCTACGGAAGTCACGGTGAATGAGTATTGGAGACATGTCGGTTCAGCCCAATGGTCATGGCAGGATATGGACGCAAGCACCGCCGAAATTGTACGATGCCTTTACCTCCATCAACTTGAATACGGGACTGACGCAGTTGAGATTCAGACCTGCGATGGTGGCCATTGTGCAGCATTCAAGGATGGACAGTGGATTATTCGGCCAAGTTTACTTCAGCCGGAAGCAGAAGAGTTATGTAAATCGGTGATCACCGCGATACGGGCCACTGGACTAGGCACGCTGCAAGCGACAAAGACGGAAAAAGAGGCCCAGAGGAACGAGAGAATCAGGGAGGCCATCCGCGAAGCTGGGAAACAGCCCATCCCGAGCTGGGCTACCTCTGCTATTGAACGGGGCAGAAAAGACGATCAAAGGTCGAAATCCGTGCGATCCTGAGTATTAGAAGCGGGTCGGGGCCGGAACCCATCCGTAGAGAGAATGTGGATTTTGGTAGAATATAATCGAACAAACACCGTGCGTGCTGATGACCAGAGTCCAGCGGGGCATAGAGTTCGAATTCACTTGAAGCCAGGTAGCTCGGTCACCAACAGAACTAGATATAATGCAACGAGAAGAGAGCAAACGAGCGGCATGACGGAAGAAATATATCGATTAGCGCCAGATGAGCCAAAGACTGAGAGGCCCAGGTATACAAGTTACCTTGATTTCGACAACCGAGGGAATCAGCCGAGGGGAGAAAGTGAGCATGTTGGCTTTTACTCTCGTCGACACGGCGTCCGTCCTCGTCCTGTTCTTGCTCCGCCCCTCCCTCGGCCCCGCATCCGCATCCGCCTCCATCTCCGTTCCCCGTCCACCAACGTTCCCCGTGTCCGCCCACCGCTTAGAATTGCAAAGCCAGATCCAGAGGCACAAAGCAGCTTGAGTAAGTTCCGGATTCTGTAACAGGGTTCGTGTCGTGGTCGTTCCATATTCCGCGAAACGGCAACATGACTGTCAAGAGCAAGTTACAGAACAATGTGACGTGTCACATTTCCAGCGCTTACATGGGCGCTTACTGCGAGGCCATTGCATTCGCGGAACCTCAAGAGTCCACGAAAAACAGAGGCACGTATGTCTGAAACTTTGCGTCCTGCAGGTCGTCGCTGGGGTAAAAATGCTGAGTACGAGCCCGCGCAGCGGCGGGGCGGACACGGGGGCCCCCGTCACCTCGCCTCAGCGCATCGTTGTGGCCGCCCCCTTTTGGCCTCCGCCCGTACCATCTTGACCCTCCACGGCGGGGCGAGCGAGCGCCAACGCAGCTTCGCATCGTGCATGCCCGGACGCACCCAGATGCGAGGAGGACACGGTGATGTGGATGTCGCGGATGTCGTGGCGGGAGCGCACCCGCACCGTCGCGGATGTCGACGTCCACCTCCTACTCACGCCCTCGCCCTCGCCCACACCCCGCAGCCATCACGCGCGCGTTATGGGATTCAGAAGGACGTTGGCAGTAAAGCGGAAGGGGAAGGGGGAATCGTATGCTGCAATCCTCGCCGAGTCGGAGTCCAAATTCGACGAGAGCGTGCGCCGTCAGCGACACGTAGAGGTGCGTCTGAGCGGCGCCTGTTGACGATGCCCGAGACGCGGAGCTCGAGGAGGGAGACCGGTGCAGGTCGGTAGATGAAAGTGTAGCGTGTAAACGGAGAGCTCGGGGAGCGCGGCGCGGCGATGAGTGGTCGGGGCAGTGGGAACATGGTGGGCAAGACATGGGCACAGACCGTAACACGCCGGGCGCCGGCTAGATCGCGTACGCAGAGGACCGTCGTCGTGAAAGTATCTGAGGAGCGCGGCGTCAGCGTCGCGAGAAGATGAATCAGGCGGGAGATAACACGTACGACGCAAACTGGGGAAGCAAAGGCTGGGTCGGTGGAGAGCGCGCGTACCAGATCCCCCATCCTCGCGTTCGCCGTCCCCACCGTCCCTCGCGGTCTCGTCCTCCCCCGTGTCTTGATGGCGACGAGCGCACGACGTCGGCTCTCTCACTCTCGTGCACATACACAGCGGCGACGGTTGACGCCACTCCCCTCCCTCCCTTCACCTTCCACACATGACAATCTCGCCATTGCCGCGCCTCCCCCTGCCTCAACGGGCTGCACGCAGATCCGCACAGAACGTCCGCAACGGCGCCGAGACCCTCGCGAGTGGAGAGTCGGAAGCGACGCGCGACGGGGAGGAGACCAATCTCCCTCCCTGCCCACCCGGCGCCCGCTGGCGAGCGCAGCCGTACGTCCCAGGCCGATATAACATCGACATCCCCCTGCCTCCCACCCGCCCAGCCTGACGTGACAGTCCAAGCAGACCGAAAGTGCCTCCACTGTGCGAGGCGGCACCGGAATTGGGCCGTGGGCGCGCCCATCCCTCCCTCGCGCAAGCGTACCCAAACTCGACGCCAAATCGCAATGGGCCTCGTCGAGGGATGAAGGAGTGTGGTGAATAGAGCAGGCGCGGGGGCACAGAGTCCCACTTCGCTGCCCGGCGTGGAAAGACGGCGCGTTCGTGCAGCGAGCGAGCGTCCTCGCTTCCATAACGCGGGCGCAAAGGATGTCGCCGCCGCGGACAAACACAGCGTACGGTCGCGACGTGCACTGCGATGGCGGACGCCACTACCTCACTTGCAAGCCTCAGCGCATGACCCGACAAGCGCACGTACGGCGCACGCGAATAAGACGTCGTCCACTGCGCGAGAAGGCATGGCAGCGGCCGTCCTCCCTGGTTCCTGAGTCACCCGGCCCGGACGCACAGAGGCGCTCCTCCTTCCATGAGCGCACGCTCCAGTTGCCGGCGAGGGGGAGATTCGACGTGAGGCCCACGAGTACGGGCCGATGCGGGTATGCGTGGGTGAGAACCTCGACGAAAGCACGGAGGGCGAGGGTATTCACATCGGAAGCACACCCCAAGCGAGGGTGTCGGCCATGCCTGCAATTATATGTCCTCCCGCGGAACGGAGTCGCTGCCCGAGGATACGTCAGGCGGCGCGCGCCAGCCCCGGTGTCCAAGGACCATGGGTGATGCATTGCCTATGTGGCGGGGTGCAAAGCGCAGGGCATGTAGGCGCAAACGCGGGCCACGTCCGTTGTGCACAGTGGATGTGTGAGTCCAAATGGTGGCGTCGCGCACGTCGCGGGATGAAGGGGACGAGGCGTGGAGCCGAAGGGCAAAATGGAAAGCAGACGGGTACGGGTACGGGTACGGGACTGGTGGTAGGCAATACACCAGCGAAGCGGGGCAGGGAAGAGGCTTGAGAGAAGATGCGTTGCAGCGGCGTAGGCGGGCACCACGAGTCAAATCGTGCGTCCTGGCATTGACACTACTGACAGCAGGCGAGATCCAGGCAGATGCTCGCTGCGCTGACCGTCAGAATCAGCGGAGAAGGTCCGGTTAGTTGATAGCGCACCGGAATTGCGATCCATTTCAGCTGATACATCGCCGACCGTCTTGAGGCTCAGCACCAATGTGTATGGGTACAGCGTCAGTGTACCGTAAGATGTCCTGGAACTCGAAGAGCGACGACTCAGAGACGATGGATGTGACATGATGTCGAGCGCGTTCAGGTAACGTTCAGGGATTGACCAGGTTCAAGGGAATAGGTTTGTCATGGATGCAGCTCGTTCCGTGTCGCATAGTCGTAGGCTAGCAAAGCATTGCAGGTGTTCGATAATCGACGTTGTGGACGTTGACGAGAGGGAGAGCACCGCCACTGATGTCGGCTGTCCAAAGATCACGATTTGATGGCCGCGGATGCGCAAGTTTGTGCCAAGTTCGCGCCCGAGCGTTCCCCGAGCGTTAGATGTGCTAGTTGTCAAGCCGATAGTCTCGCAAAATCCAGGCACTCAAAAACCAAAAGAACGTATTTCCCTCAGACCTCTGGCAGGAGTTGAACCCTTGGTTGAACGAACGAATGGCCCATACATTGCAGGCGAACATCCGTGGTGCACAGAGGCGTACCTACCCATCGCAATGCGTGTATAGATTTTGATAGCACCTGCGGGGACTCATATTGACTGTTTACATATGTCAAACCCATAAACTCGTTAACGCATCAGAATGATCACCAGTGACCTCATGGTCGACAGAGGCGTTTGTGGGTGTGTTTTGGCGAAAGTTTTATCCCAAAGCTATCGTCCTGTTGATTTTCCGGCAGCCTCGCTCTTTGGGACGTTCATAGCTCAACCCAAGTTCCACATTGCCAAGTTACAGGGACCTAACTCGGTACAAAATGGATACGCACGTTGCCTGAGCAGTGGTGGGTAGTCTCAAATAGCTACCACGGCCGGTAGCTTGCGCGCCATGGAACGTGCGAGTCAGCTCAGGACGAAAAAAAATTGCCAGGGATACAGGGCAGCACATCCAGAGGGAATCGAACCCTCATCGTCTCGGACCTCGGTCAATCTGAACATTGATCGGTCAGTGACTTCCGTAGCCCACAGAGGTGTTGATAAATTATAAGCAAGAGGTCATATATGCTCTTTCCCGGACCGGTATGTTAGTAAGTCAAGGTTTGTTCAGCTTCGTTCCATAAATCTACCCTTACTTAATGACAACCCTGAATCGACTGACTCAGACTCATGCTTATCCAACCACGAAACACACCAATGAAGACCCGACGGCGGAAGGCCCGCACCTGCCTACACCATCTTTTCCTTCTCGTGCCCCGTTCGATTCGCGGTCGGGTCGTGAGTTTGGTGCTACTCAGTTTTTTTTTTCCCAGCCAGAAGTGAGTGACCGTGGCGGTGGATCCAAATTCACAGATTTTCTCAACCCACCGCGCTCAGTCACGGTATTTGTTCTGACTTGACTCGATCGACTCACCTCTATTCAACCACGAAATTCAGTGGGAAGACCCGATAGCGGATGGTCCGCACCTGCTAAGTTTGGACATGGATCATCAACGGATTGGTGGGGAGCCCGTTCGATTCGGGGTCGGGTTGTATTGCAGCGCGCCGTTAACTTTGATTCAATTTTGGACTCGATCTTTCGACCGTTTGCTGCCAGTGGTGAGCATGAAGTTTTCGCGTAGGTCTCGAACTCTGGGGACTCTTCAGCAGCCTGTCTATTCAACCCCGGCTCACGTACACAGTGACACTTATTCACCCTCATTCACCCGCGAACGTGACATACATTTAGCATGACCCGACGGCGGATTGTCCGCACCTGCTTGCGATGCGGCCATGAATTCAAAGCAATATAGCACGGAACCCGTTCGATTCGGGGTCGGGTCGTTCCTATATATCGCTTGATTCCTTGTTTTTTTGTCTAGCCGTCTTTCCTTTCCCGAACATTCTCGATGGGCTGCGGTTTTACACCAAAATCCAAACGACGCCAAATCACTAACGGCTCGTTCAACATGGCTGAACCCTGTTTTCCATAGATTGACACTGATCTAACAACAAAGTACAGCAAGGAAGACCCGACGGCGGATGGCCGCACCTGCCTACAATTAGGTTCCCCGTTAGTACATTTTCGGCGCAGAGCCCGTTCGATTCGGGGTCAGGGGTTGTGTTTCAATCGTCTCTCAATTTTTGACTCAATGGTGAGTGTATATACCCCGTCCTTGTGTATTACGGGTCAGGGTTGTCAGCTAGTACTCGTGACCAGGCGCTGTTAATTCCCTCAGTCCATTTTCCTGCTCAACAAGCTCATGGCACCTGTTCAACAACAAAAGTGGAATAGGAAGACCCGACAGCGCTGGTCCGCACCTGCCTAGACTCCCTTTTCCTTCTCGTGTATCTTCAGCGGGCAACCCGTTCGATCCGGGGTCGAGTCGTAGGTCGACCATCATCACATCTTTTTATTTGCTTTTGTGCCTTTAAGCTTGACGTAGCCACGTCCATGAGTCCTCTTGGAGGAGGTTCAAATCCACCCCAGTCTTTCCTGCTCCACGGACTCACGTTTATTCAACCACGAACTTGAGATGGAGAAATTGTACGTGGGTCGTTGGATCCTGCGATGAATTGCATTCTCCGGCAGGATAAATTTGGCATCAGTGCCATTCATTAATATCCGGGGGAGAGAAGATTGGAGAGAGATTGAATATATCGGGGTTGAGATTCAGAATAAGTCCGTTCTGATCGTCTGAACGCACTCATACTTATTCACCCGGGAGATACACCATTACAGAGCCGACAGCGGATGGTCCGCACCTGCTTGCAATAACACTCTTGATAACAAGTAATCCAGCAGGGAGCCCGTTCGATTCGGGGTTGGGTTGTAGTATCACAATCGGCCGTTAATTTTGGTTCAGTTTTGTCTCGTTCTTTCGACCGTTTGCTGCCAGTGGTGAGTATGAAGTTATCGCCTGGGTCTTGAACCCTGGGGAGCCGACTTGATACCCACTCTTTTCCGACAGAAAAATGGAGCAAGGAAGACCCGACAGCGGATGGTCCGCACCTGCTTGCGATATGGTCAGTAGCAAGCAATTCAGCAGGGGACCCGTTCGATCCGGGGTCGGGTCGTGCTTCAATCGTCTCCCATTTTTTTTGACTCAATGGTGAGTACGCGCGGCATTGGATACGCCTTCCTTGATACGCCTTCCTTGCTTGCAAGCTTGAACGTTCGCGCTCACAGTGCGCGTGATGGTTATAGCCGAATCCAGTCTTCGATTTTAAGAGTCCGATATATATCTTACCCCATCCTTGTTCAACCACACCTCAGCACGAGATAGAACGAGGAAGAGGAAGGAAGACCTGACGGCGGACGGTTCGCACCCCCTAATTATCACATATTCGTCTTGGGATTGTGGAGGGAACCCCGTTCGACCCGGGGTCGGGTCTTGAGGCTCTGTGATAATTGTTTTTTTCTGTCTATTGCTGCTGCATTGTTGTCTTCGTTTTTTCTTTTTCTTTTTTTTCTCTTGCCTTGAATCCTAAGGTTGAATTTTCCGATGTGGTATACGCACGGGGACGAGCACAAGCCTGAGGCACGGGGGGTGTTAGGTACGGGCAGGCGGGAGCTGAACCTCAAAAAAACTCACGGACAGGATGGAGTGAAAAAAGCAAGTAAGAAAGACCCGACAGCGGATGGTCCGCACCGACTATCAATTAGATTTTGCATTGACACGATCACCGTTCAGTGGGGAACCCGTTCGATCCGGGGTCGGGTCGCTCCTTGCAAATATAACCCTCCGTTTTTTTCCCTTGGGTTTTCCCTTGTCCTCTTTCCCTTGTCTTACTTTGTCCCCATGAGCTTCGTTGCATACATTTATGTGAACACCGGGGTACGCTTGCTCGACGTGAAAACAGATGACACAGCAGCAGAGGTGGAAAGAGGAGAAGGAAGACCCGACGGCGGACGGTCCACGCCTGCTTTGAATTTCTCTTTCCCTGTGCAAGTCACTTTCAGCAGGAAACCCGTTCGATTCGGGATCGGGTCTTAAGGTTCTTGTATACCGTTTTGCAGGCGGCTGCTCTTTTTCTCTTGATTTTAGACGTTGGATTCGTGGGGAGTTTCCGATGTGGTTTACGCACAGAGGAGCGCATGATGGGACAGGCGGTGCTGGGTGCGGGCAGGCGGGAACTGAACCTTGAAAGACTCACGGGGATAGTGTTGCCGGTGTTCGGTTCTGAACCGATTTCGAACCTGAACCGAACCCGAACTGGACCCCAAGTGAGGTTCGGGCAGGGGGTGCGGACCGAACCGGACCCCCAGGTCCAGTTCCGGGTTCGGATTTTTCAAAATTTGGCCGAACCTCTCTGAACCTGACCGGACCGACGGGTAAAATTAGTAAGTTTTTGCGCCAAAAGGTCAAAACAATGGAATGAAAATGTGATATGTCTCACCAACAGGTCTCATCCTCTCCATAAACAGCTGTAATACTGGTGCAAACTCGATTGATCTGCAAACACGGCACCATCAGAAGAGCAAACATATTCTTGCATTCACCAAATGTGCTGCTGAAAAGAATGAAGGCATCCAAGCAGTGTGTCCAAGTCTCTGTTCATAACTTTGGACGCCTTCCTTGCCTCGAACCGTTTTGCTGACCGAAAAACTCACTTTCAACTCGTGGGAATTCCTTTTAGGTTCGAACATGTTCGAACCCCAAAAATGAACCGGACCTAGGTCAGGTTCGGGGTTCGCGAAGGTAGCCCGAACCGAACCTGAGGACGGGTTCGAGGTTCGGTTTTTTTGGTCAAAAACCGGACCGAACCGGATATCGGCAACACTGCACGGGGAGGATGGAGTGAGAAAAGCGATTAAGAAAGACCCGACAGCGGACGGTCCGCGCCTCCTTACAGTCTGTTTCCCCTTTGGAGGCGTCTCAGTGGGAGACCCGTTCGATTCGGGGTCGGGTCATAAACCGTCGGGACTTTGTTTTTTTTGCTCAGCCAATGGTGGATACGCGCGCCGTTGAATACGCCAGCGTTGGGGGGTATTGAACGCAGCGCTCGGTCAAAAGTACGACAACGGATACTGTATATCCCGCGTAGCCACGACACTTAGTTTAGCCCATTCCTGTTCAGATGGTAGAGGAGATTACATAAATCAGGGTTGAGAATCTGAATCAAAGCAAGAAGACTACTAGTAGTGAGAGTCCGTTCAGATCGTCTGAACGGACTCATACTTATTCACTCGGGAAACACACCATTACAGAGCCGACAGCGGATGGTCCGCGCCTGCCAAAGTTGACGCTGCTGAGTAGCTTCAGCGGGCAACCCGTTCGATTCGGGTTCGGGTTGTACGAAGTCTGCCTTGGGTTTTTGATTCGACAATTTTGTCTCGAGCTTTCGACGGTCTGCTGCCAGCGGTGAATATGAAGTTATCGCGTATGTCTTGAACTCTACATAGGGACTCTTCAATAGCTTGCTCATTCAACCCCGGCCCAGGCTCACCGTGACGCTTGCTCACCGACAAACGTTGAATAAAATGACCCGACGGCGGATTGTCCGCACCTGCTTGCGATGCGACCATGAATTCAAAGGAATAGTATAGCAGGGGACCCATTCGATTCGGGATCGGGTCGTTAATCTTCCCGCCTTCCTCTTTCTTTTTTTTTTAACCGATGGTGAGTACGCAAGTCCTTGTACACGGGTCGCACGATGAGGATTTTCTGCCAGTGCTCATGAGCAGGGAGGTGGGGCGAATACCCTGAACTTCCTCGGGCTCAACAAGCTTCCAGCGGTTCAGGTACAGAACAGAGCAAGGAAGACCCGAAAGCGGATGGTCCGCACCTGCTTGCCATAGGGTCTAGGACAAACAATTTCAGCAGGGGGCCCGTTCAATTCGGGGTCGGGTCGTGATATATATCTCTCTGTCTTACATTTCTTTTTTCTTGGGGGCCTTTATCTGCAGATTCCGGAGAGAACAGCTTGACGAAGTCAGAGTTCCTTGACAAATTCGCGCGTTCACCGGCGGATCGTACACTGTCAATGGAGGTTCAATTTATCTTACTCACGTACAACAACGGAAAAGAATGAGGAAGCAAGAGCCGACGGCGGACGGATCGCGCCTCGCAAGGATCACGTATGGGTCTTGCTGTTGAATTGGAGGGAGCCCGTTCGATTCGGGGTCGGGTCGTTCGATGTAGTAGCCGTCGAGTTTTTTTTGCAAATTGTACGTGGGTCGTTGGATCTGCGATGATTTGCATTCTCAGGGATAGCATGAATGTCGTTTACGGATATTCGGGGGTTGAAGCTGAGCTGCAAGAGGATAGTAGAGGAGATTCCATATATCGGGTTGAAGATTCAGAATGAGAGCGAGAAGGCAGCTAAATTGATTTCAGATCAGCTGAAAGGACTCACGCTTAATCAACCACACAACACACGTCCGAATAAAGACCTGACAGCGGATGGTCCGCGCCTGCTTTGGATTCCTCTTTCCCTGTGTAAGTTACCTTCAGCAGGAAACCCGTTCGATTCGGGGTCGGCTCATACTAACTCCAACGTCTGGATATTTTTTGAACTCAATGGTGAGCACGCGCGTCCTTATAAGTATACGGGTCGAACACTGAGTACTGAGGATTTTCAGCCAGTGCTCATGATCAGGCGGGTGAAATCCCTGAATCAACAAGCTCATACCTGTTCAACCACAAAGCACACGAGTAAAGACCCGACAGCGGATGGTCCGCACCTGCATACACTTCGTTTTCCTCCTTGTTTTCAGCAGAAGACCCGTTCGATTCGGGGGTTGGGTCGTAGGTCGGCTATTGTGCCATCTTTTTGTTTTTTGTGCCTTTCACCGTCGTTGCTTCGTGGATTCCGAGTCTGGAGAGAACAGCTTGACGCAGCCACAGTTCCTTGAGACATTCGCGCGTTCACCGTATCTTAGACTGTCAATGAGGTTTAGATTCATTTCACTTACGTTTGTTCAACCGCACCTTACAACGGAAAAGAACGAGGAAGAAAGACTCCACGGCGGACGGTCCGCACCAGCTTCCCTTAATGCTCCCTCCACCTCCACACCATTGAATCAGCAGGGAGCCCGTTCGACTCGGCTTCGGGTCTTGCGCCTCTTGAAGTTGTCTGTTTTTGTCTCAATCGATTGTCGCATTGTCGGCTTCGATTGTTGGATTGGGATTAGGCGTGTATTTTGAGATTGTGGGTTGGAGTTCGCGAGGCTGGGGCGAGACGGAGGCGGGGCCGGGCGGTCGGGCAATGGATCGGAAGCTGGCAAGAGCTCGAACGGAGTGGGAGAGATTATGAGGGTTCAGAATCAGAGCGAGAAGACTACACGATACACAGCTAGCTAGCTACAAAGTACGTAGACAAAAAAAAACGGAAACGTCGAGCGAGGAAACGTAAAGAGCGTGGGGTGTGTGCGTGGAAGGGCATAATGATAGGCGTTGAGCACAATTGTCAGAGATGCGATATAAGAGGGAAGTGGGACGGGGGACGGGGATATCGAGAGTCTGCTTGCAAAGCGACGAATCTGCGTGGGGTTCAGTAAAGATGGAAAAAGAAAGAAGGGAGGGGAAGACGTACGGGTATATCGGTGGCACGGGGGAGGAGTGGATGGGTGGGTGGCATGGGTGGCGGAGAACGAAACTGTTGGAGGCTGCAAGAACAATGATAAGCTACGGGTGGCATGCAACACCAGAGGGGACGTACGAAGGCAGGACAGAAGGCAGTGGAGATGGGTGAACGGGTGGCACAGGAAAGGGCAGCCGCAGTCTATGCGACGACGCAGAACGTCGTGCCCTCGCCGGACCCGAGGCGCTCCTCGTCGCGCGGGAGCTCGATCGACTCGAGGTCGAGGTCGAGAGCAGGGCGCGCGGAGGCGCCGGTGGTGAAGTCGATGGGTGCGAATGCGTCCATTGTGGTTTGGGGGGTTGGTAGATGTGTGTTTGGGTGGGTTGGTAGGTGGATGTGCGAATGAGCAAGGTGCGCGAGGGTTTACGAAGAGCGAAGATGGCAGTTATGCGGAAAGGCAGCAGGGACGCAAGTGGGGGAATCAGCGCAGGCGCCCCACCTTCTTATACCCTCCCCGGGCCATTGTGGCCGCCGCATTGGAACATTGTCCCTCCGAATCATCGAAAGTGGCGAACAATGGGCTTTCGGAACAAGAACAAGGGCAGCCGACAACGACAAAGCAGATTTTTTCTCTTACCGCATGCAGCGCTATCTGATGGCGATCGGACGGACGGTGGCATTCTCCCAGCTGCGATGCCGGGTGGCCCAGGCGGAAACAAAGGAAACAAAGGCCGTTTGGGCGCTGGTGATGGTTAGGGACGAAATGGGAATAAGTGTGACAGTGTCACGGCGTGTGACCCATTGTGCGTGTGACACTGCCGCCACATTGTGCGCCTGGATGAAAGAGACAAAGGCCGTTAAGATGCGGGCTGCCCGGCGTCCTGTGTCGTCCTCCTCCTCCTTCCGAACCACCACCTCCTTCGTTCCCCAAAGCCATCTACGAAAACCGCCTTGAAATCTACGACTTGTATTCATCGTATTCACCAACGACTACTATCACACTCACGAGCATGCCGCGCTTCGAGCCCACCGACCCGACCTACCCCCTCTTCCCCATCGTCGCCTTCCTCGGCTTCCTCCTCCCCCTCGCGCCCCTCCCGTGGCACTTCCAAGCCTGGAACTCCGGGACGTGCTGGTACATCTTCTGGGTGTCCCTTTCCTGCCTCAACCAGTTCGTCAACTCGCTCGTCTGGGCGGGCAACACGCTCGACGTCGCGCCCGCGTGGTGCGAGATCTGTATGTCCTTCACTTGCTCTTCGCGTTGGTGGCATGGGCTGATTGTGAGGTGAAAAATAGCGATCCGCATAATGATGGGCGCGTCCGTGGGGCTGCCCGCCGCGTCTCTGTGCATCAACCGCCGTCTATACCACATCGCCTCCGTGCGCGCCGTAGTCGTCACCCACGCCGAGGTGCGCTTCCCTTCCCTCTCCCTCTCTCCCTTTCCCTTTCACCCAAACCTAATTCGCGCTACAGAAACGCCGCGCAGTCCTCATCGACTCCCTAATCTGCGGGCTCTTCCCCTTACTCTACATCGCCTTGCAATACATCGTCCAAGGCCACCGCTACGACCTCCTCCAAGACATCGGCTGCTTCCCCGCCCTCTACAACACCCTCCCCACGTACTTCATCTCGTCAATGTGGCCCCTCCTCATCGGCCTCGCCTCCGCGTACTACTGCGTCCGCTCCCTCCGCGCCTTCGCCGCGCACCGCGCCGCCTTCGCCCAACTGCTCTCCGCCCATGCCGCCCTCACCCCCTCTCGTTACTTGCGATTGAGCGCGTTAGCGCTGACGGATTTATTGTTGACCGCCCCGCTTGCGGCGTTCACCATCGCGCTCAACGCCACCGCCACGCCCATCTCGCCCTGGCTCTCCTGGGCCGACACGCACTTTGATTTCTCCCGCGTCGTGCAGATCCCGCGCCTCGCGTGGGCCGGGGCGCCGAATGGGCACGCCGCAAAAGGAGCTAGTGGGATCGCGATCGAGCTGACGCGGTGGGCGAGTCCGGCGTGTGCGTTGATCTTTGTGGGGTTCTTTGTGTTTGCGCAGGAGGCGAGGAGGAATTATGGGGTGTTGTTCGGCAGGGTTGGGAGGGCATTTTGGGGCGGCGCCGCCAAGCTCGGCGTGGCGCGCCCCACCTCAGGCGTGTTCGCAGAGAAGGGCAGTGGGACGACGGGGTCGCAAGGCAAGGCGTGGCAACAAGGCCAGGGCAAGACCTTCGCGCCCGGCTCCGGCGTCGGCTACACCAAGCCTGCACCCCCGTCCTTCCAGCGCGAGATCTCGTTGCCCGCGTATTCGCCCAGCGCGGGGACGGGGTCGTTCACTGCGGGGGAGCTCAAGCGCGCAGGGTCGTTCGTGTCGTCTGCGGCTTCTTCCAGCTGTGTGTATACCGCCAACTCGTCTTCCACGTACGCAGGCGCACATGGCGCCGGGCAAGGCGGAGCTGGGGGAGCGAGGGGAGCGGGAGCGGGAGAAGAAGGGGACTTCGTGGTGGTAGCGAAGGACGAGATCGAGGTGTCGTCGGTGTACTCCGCCGCTGGGTTCTACTCCGCCGACGGACACGACGCACCGGCGATGTCTGCGAACTTCCAGCCCGGGCCTGATACGCCTGTGTCTGCGTCTTCGGCGGGGTACTCTTCGGCGTCGCGTCTGTATTCCACCTCTTCATCGGCACCTCACCCCGCACATCCCGCGCACCAAGCGCACGTGCACCAAGAGCTCGACCCCGACTCGCCCCTTTCCGCTTCCTCCTTCACCGCCTCTTCCTTCACCCACACCAACCGCACCAGCGCGAGTACGGGAAGTGCGTTCCCCCCGCACGTCGCGTGGGCGGAGGAGGCGTATCCTGCGTCGCCTAGGTCTGTGGCTCATCCGTACGTTGAGGAGGAGGATGAGGAGGATGGGGCAAGGGAAGAGGGAAGGGATGGGGATGGGGAGTGGTCGCCCGCGAGCGACGCGCGGGAGGTTAGTGTGGAGGTGCAGCAGGGGAGGGCGGGGCGGTCGATGGTATGATCGTCTAGCGCACCCATGACGCCCGCGCACACCCACGCCTCCGCGGATGAAGCCCCCGCCCACGCTCGCCTGCACGACACTGTACTTCGTACGCTCGGCCCTCATCCTTCACACGTCATCTCTCGCCGCTCACCTGACGCCGCTACCGCCGCCGCTCGCCGCCGCTCGGCGTCTCATCGCCAATGCTGACGACGCTCATTCCCCGCGCCCGCCCCACCCTCATTCCCCACCCACCTCTCACCCCACTCTCACTCTCTATGCCAGCCGCCGGTCGCACTCTTCTTACATACGAAATTCATTCCCAAACGCACCCCACGTATCTCACATTTACTTATCGACATATAACGCACGCATTTACGCACGCCCGATGTAGCTGTAGCTGTATTACTAGCCTTCCTTTACTTTGTTTTCCTTTTCTTTACCAATCTACCAATCCATTTTTACTAGATAACCCGTTGAATGATAACGCGTTGCATGGACTGCGAGTCAGCGTGAGCTGGGAGCAAGGCGTGAAGCGCAAAATCGAACAAGGAGCAGTACGCCTCTGTCGAGTACGCAAGTCCCTCCGTGTTACTAGCCTGGTTGTTGCTTTATCATGGAGCGAGGGGGTTTGCCCTCCAGAGGCATTGTCCAGGAAGAGTACATTTTTTCAATAGCTTGTTGTGCCCGCGGTGAGACCGTATTCTCAATCCGCTACTGGTGAGATTCAGGTAATGTTTGAACCCAAATTCCAACGCTGGTAGACCTCTTATACGACTCTGTGGACGACAGAAGTCGTTCCATTTTTATATAACAATTGTAGCGCGCTGTCGCGGCAAAGCCCACTAACTCGGGGGCCTCCATAAGTGACCGTTGGAACATTCAACGCGTTCAGTGTGAACAAGGATCTGCTACACTGAAAATAATCCGCACGCAGTCAACCAAAGTTTTCTCAAGAAAGTTGAATGAAACTGCAAGGAGCAATTCAATTCAAATCACTGCTGATCACGCCCTCCCATGGTTCTCCGACAATGTGAATAGTGATCATGCAAGCCCAGCAATGAAATAATGACTGTGCTCAATCCTCGCTCGGTCTTGGCCAGCTCGCGTTGCGCGTGGGAACCCCTGTTGTGATTAGACATCAGACTATCGAAATTGAACAGTACTTATATGTTTCAGAAGAGAGGCGTGAGAGAGGGCCCTGATTACCCGAGGATGAACATCAGTGGACTCGGAAAAAGAAAGAAAGAGAAACACACTTATTTGGTTAGAACTTCTTCCAGCTGTTGGCATGGGCGATTATCCAAGTTAACATTGAGGCAATGGTAGGTCAGTTTCCATCGCGCTTGACTCTCCAATCAGGCCAGACGGTTTCCACTTCGAAGGGACAGGCTTGTAATTATCCATGCCCTTGTCGTGCTTGTTTACAGTCTTTTTTAGCGGCTACACCCAGGGAGGTGAACGCCCCGGACGAATTAGATTGCGTAATGTGACGGCGCAAGTTGTGAGCCTTGTTACCGAGTAAATAAATAAAAAAATACCTAATAGCTCTAGGAAATCTTGATGTTGAACACGCTGAACCTCGCTGTAATTGGAACCCGAGCTTGATTGCGTGTTTGAGTGATCTCGCAAGGGGTTCACCCTCCCGCTGAGTCTCGCTGATGAGAACCACAATATTCATGATACGCAACGCTCGTACGACCTGGGTGATTGGATACTTGATCACAAAATAACGATCTCAAACCGAATCACCCGAGACTAACGTTCCGAGTTGCACTCGGCCCCGGGACATAGATGTTGACAAGCCATTCAAAAATGCCTGTGCAAGAATGAGTCTGCCCGTCGACTGACAAAGATTGCACGCTGGGCAAACGCTGGGACGCGCTCCCACGAAGTTTGGACTTGATTATCGCGGAAAATGCGGACGAAGGGGAGAACTACCAGCTCGAACCCCAGCCAACAGATAGGTGAACCTCATTTCCACATCTGTCTGCTGGATTCAACACGGCGTTAACTTGGAGAGAATTAACAAACGAGATTTGGAAAGAAGTTGGAATGAGGTTGACCGGAGGCAGTCAGGATAAGAGCGACGGTCTCGAGCAAGCCCAGGCTGGTTGACGTCTCCATAGCACGACCCAGGACCATGGCCTTGGTTCCCATAATTTCACGTGGAGTCCAATAATTTCACGTGGAATCAGATAATGCAAGATGGGTGATCGCATCAACGTTGGGTTGGCGGGCAAATCAGGAGAAAGATCAGATGATCAATCAAAATTCTGGTTTTTGAATCATTACAGCCAAAAGTTGTGGCGAGGGGCGTTTTTCGGCCAGGGCACCACAAGACCCACTAACTAAAGTTAGTGGGCATCTTCTCTTTCATCTGCAGAGGGACAAGGGTCCAGCGTTTTCTACGTTAAATACGGTTTACCTAAATATATGCGCTGGGATTTGGATGATAAATAATCCGCGTTTGAGTCTCCTTTGCTTTCCCTTCGCTAACACCGTGACCGCCGAGCGGGTTATGAGTCGAGTACCATGGCCGGTTCTTCGGAATGAATTCGCGGTTACCAATGCTCCTGTCTGAGTTTTGTTGTTCAACGACGTAATCCGATGAAATTAGTACGCACATAGCCGCCCACCCTGGGCCACCCACGATCCAACGCAAAGTCCAAGCAGACGATTTCCAGCCCAAATTTTAATAAGCTACGTAAATGCAACCTGGGGTTCAAAAAAATGTCTACGGCGCAACCTTGAGCTTGCCTTGGGCAGCCATGCCTCTGTCGACTAGGCAAGTCTACATTTGAACGGAGAGATAGGAGAGATGGAGGCTCGATTCCTGTCACTGTACAAGAAAACAGAATTTTGTTGTTCGTTTCCTTTCTCCTGCCGGCTGCGATTTCAGCGAATGCGTTCACTTGGACGACACATCCCGTATGAATTATGATTATGGCCGGTTGACCTAGTCTCGTACCCGACTCTCATGACATCCCAATTTGGGAACCCTCTCATGACAGGGTTCCCAAGTCGGCTACGAGACTACGGTTGACCCCTCGTGGCGGCTGATCCCGACTGGTTCAACTTGGTTGCGATATCTTGCTTCCTAGGGAATCAACCTACCGAATGGCGCAACGTGTAAATGCTTGCATACCATCTGTGGACTACCGAAGTCGCTTAAATCCTTCGACGACGTTTGAAATTGAGCCCAATGGAATTAGCGTGAAGGATGAGGGTTCGAATCCTTCTGGAGGCATGTGGTGTTTGTTTGTCTGGTTTTGTCCCCTTCCTCCTGCCAGTGCTGTAATCTGGTGTTCCCTTGGCTAGGACGTCACCGACTGAGTTATCGCGACTACAGGTTGTACATAATTTATTTGCCGATGTGGTTGCCTTGAATACTCTGAATCCCGTCTGTGTTCTGTTTTTCAACCAGGAAATCAATGATCCCTAGAGAGAGAGACGTGCCTCTATGGACCACCAAAGACTTTTTCTCACAAAATTGGTATACATGACTACATAATTTCAGAGAGGCTCTGCCTTTGCCTCTGGGTCATAACACTTTGTCCACTCCGTACCATGCACAAAAGTCTCATAGGAAAGTTTTGTCTGCTGACGACCAATCACCAGTGTGTTTTCTGGCATCCAAAATCCGAATCGGTGTGAACTGGGAAGCCAGAACAGCAGTTCTGAGGAATTTTGGGAGATCCATCCTTCATTGAATTGCCAACGAGATGGTGGATTGGAAGTTGGAGCCTGGGAGAACAAGAGTTAGAAAGCACAGAAGTCATTTTAAAAAAAATGGAATGTATGAACCGTGCTGGAGCAATCGGAATTTTCGGAGCTCAATAGGTGACTGCCGGTGGGCACAAATATACTATCAGGTAGTTTGGGGGATATACGCCAGACACGAATGGTATTATCCTTGGAGCCAGAGACAATGTGCTTGCCATCTGGGGAGAATGCAACTGACTGGACACCACTTGTGTGGCCTTCAAGCGGAACACCCAGTTGCTCTCCGCTTTCTGCATCCCAGATTCGGACACTTGCGTCATCAGAACCAGAGACAATGTGCTTGCCATCTGGGGAGAATGCAACTGACTGGACACCACTTGTGTGGCCTTCAAGCGGACCACCCAGTTGCTCTCCGCTTTCTGCATCCCAGATTCGGACACTTTCGTCAGCAGAACCAGAGACAATATGCTTGCCATTGGGTGAGAATGCAACTGACTGGACGGCCTTAGTGTGGCCTTCAAGGGGACCACCCAGTTGCTCTCCGCTTTCCGCATCCCAGATGCGGACACTTCCGTCATCAGAACCAGAGACAATCTGCTTGCCATCGGGGGAAAATGCAACTGACTGGACCCAATCTCTGTGGCCTGCAAGGGGACCACCCAGTTGCTCTCTAGTCTCTTCTAAACAGACACTACAACAAACCTTTGCTCGTACCTCGCATGTTGTAGTCTGTCAGTAAGGTCGGTGCTGTGTTCGGTCGCGGCGGTATTAGTAATGATCGGAGTTTCAAATTGTTCCCACGCTCATTCAACGCGTCTTTTCGCGTTTCTCGCACCTTAACCAACCCATACGACGCGTCCGAAAACTCGCAACATACATTAAAATGAGATACATCACGATCAGTGCCCAAATTCCAATAGTCTTGAAGGTACATACATGGTTCGATTCTCAGTGCTCACATCGACCTGCTGTGCATGTCCGCCGCAATCATGTCCTAACAATTCGCCGTAAACATCGTTCAAAAAACAAAGAAAGTACATTTGAGGCACAAATACATATGAATTGGTCTAGACCATCTAGCCAAGTTACTGAGCACAAGATAGGCCTGACGCGGCGCCATCCAGTACAGCATCGATGCAAACGGGCACCGTCTCGAGCGCGAGTGCATGCAGCGCCTCGACGTAAGATCCATGACCTTCCCAGGGCTCCGTCGGAGCCGCGAACACGCTCGGGCTGACACCGTCCGAGCCAGCACACACCGACTGCCACCGACTGCCTCCTCGTAACAAACAACCGAGAGTCTTCCCGCACGCCGAATCCGGGAATGATATCCACGCTGTGTGCGAGGTTGACGATTTGGGCAGCGGGGGGAGACGAACGGCAAACCATGTGGCGAGCCGATTTTACCGAAATGCGCGCGCCATGCCTCGGCGAAGAGTTCGAGCAGCGGCAGAGGTCGAGGCACGAACCGACGGCATACGCGTTGTAGACTTTGTGCGGCATCCAGTCCCCGGCATGTAATTGGGGCAGAGGAGAGCGCATTTTCATGTGTTCAGGACTGTGCGCTGGCATGGATCGAAGCGGCGGAGTGTGGATATGCGTGTCGCAGGAGGAGTAGGAATCAATGGGTGAGGAAATAATGTGGCAAAGCGTACGCACCGGCCACCGTGTTTCGCAAGGATCTCCGCCCCCCAGAGACTGGCCCCGCATGGACAGCGCGTGCACGAGTGGAGTGGATGAGCTGTTATGGATTCAGACCAGATAGATGAGAGAAAGCGACGAGGCACGCACCTGATTCCGGCGTCGACTTTATTGCTAAGAAGCGACCTTGCGTAGACCATAAGCGGGAGTCAATTAGAAAGACAGTCATGAAAATGTCGCAGTCGAGGCTGCACGAGCCGCACGGTCGATATTTTCGCCCTTGTGTGCGGACATGTCGAATCGGGATGCGGGATAGCTTGTCGCGCAGACGCCCGGGGTAACACGGATCACATTGAAGGCCTCTCTCGTGTAAGTTACAGCGAATTGCGACCAGGAATAAAGCACGGCGCAAGTTGTTCTCGGACAATGTTGGTGGAGTACGTCTCCGTGTGGTCGCGACGTCAAAAGTAGGATGCCGCGGCCAAAAGGGAGTGAGGAAGGGCGGGGAAAGCAGAAAAGCATTGACGTGGCTGAAAGGAAAGGCCGTGGGAACATGATTGAAACTCCGACGATTACTAATACTGCCGCCACCCTTGCACGGTGGCGCGGTTAACTACAGACTAGTTGCTCTCCGCTTTCCGCATCCCAGATTCGGACACTTTCATCACCAGAACCAGAGACAATATGCTTGCCATCTGGGGAGAATGCAACTGACTGGACCCAGTCTATGTGGCCTTCAAGTGGACCACCCAGTTGCTCTCCGCTTTCTGCATCCCAGATTCGGACACTTTCGTCAGCAGAACCAGAGACAATATGCTTTCCATTGGGTGAGAATGCAACTGACTGGACGGCCTTAGTGTGGCCTTCAAGGGGACCACCCAGTTGCTCTCCACTTTCTGCATCCCAGATCCGGACACTTGTGTCATGAGAACCAGAGACAATATGCTTGCCGTCTGGGGAGAATGCAACTGACTGGACACCGTTTGTGTGGCCTTCAAGCGGACCACCCAGTTGCTCTCCGCTTTCCGCATCCCAGATTCGGACACTTTCATCACCAGAACCAGAGACAATATGCTTGCCATCTGGGGAGAATGCAACTGACTGGACCCAGTCTATGTGGCCTTCAAGTGGACCACCCAGTTGCTCTCCACTTTCTGCATCCCAGATCCGGACACTTGTGTCATGAGAACCAGAGACAATATGCTTGCCGTCTGGGGAGAATGCAACTGACTGGACACCGTTTGTGTGGCCTTCAAGGGGACCACCCCATTGCTTCCTGCTTTCTGCATCCCAGATTCGGACACTTGTGTCAGCAGAAGCAGAGACAATATGCTTTCCATTGGGTGAGAATGCAACTGACTGGACGGCCTTAGTGTGGCCTTCAAGCGGACCACCCAGTTGCTCTCCACTTTCTGCATCCCAGATCTGGACACTTGTGTCATGAGAACCAGAGACAATATGCTTGCCGTCTGGGGAGAATGCAACTGACTGGACACCGTTTGTGTGGCCTTCAAGCGGACCACCCAGTTGCTCTCCACTTTCTGCATCCCAGATTCGGACACTTGTGTCATGAGAACCAGAGACGATATGCTTGCCGTCTGGGGAGAATGCAACTGACTGGACCCAGCCTGTATGGCCTTCAAGCAGACCACCCAATTGCTCTCCACTTTCTGCATCCCACATTCGGACACTTTTGTCAGCAGAACCAGAGACAATATGCTTGCCATCTGGGGAGAATGCAACTGACTGGACCCGGTCTGTGTGGCCTTCAAGAGGACCACCCCGTTGCTCTCCGCTTTCTGCATCCCGGATTCGGACACTTGTGTCAGGAGAACCAGAGACAATATGCTTGCCATCTGGGGAGAATGCAACTGACTGAACATCACTTGTGTGGCCTTCAAGCGGCCCACCCAGTTGCTCTCCACTTTCTGCATCCCAGATCCGGATTGTGCTGTCCCCAGAGCCAGAGACAATGTACTTCCCATCCGCTGAGTAAGCAACTGAGTGCACATGGTCAATGTGGCCCTCCAGAACTGCAACAGTGGCTGGCCATTGCTCCATCTGACCTTTGGTCACCTTTAACAGTCTTGGGAACCTGGGATGAAATGTGGTACTAATTTTTGACTGTGTTGGTGCCAGGGCTAAAGCCGACAGGTAGATCTGGGGAGCACATTGTATGATTGTTGGGAGAAAGAAGGTTATGAACCGTTGATGCGCACCAGCTCGCGCTGTGCACGGATACACCATTCCGGAGGCCCAATTCAACGGCAATCGGCCCGGACCTTGGACCAACGACATCGTACGACTCCGCGGCACTCGAATCAACGCCCTCCGGATGCTCGGAGGGAGTCCATCACTCAGCTCAGCCCATTCGACGCTCCGTTAACTCAAGTCCGGAAGTCTCACGGTTGAACCTTCCTAATCCGGACACGCGTATCAACTCCGGAATCTCCTTTTGTAACTCGACCGCAACAGACATTCCGGACGTTCTCACACACAGCTTATTCCCTCATGCTACTTATCCCCTTTCTCTCTTCCAGTTCCCTATAAATACCCTGAGTAGTTACAATGTAAACCAGTCTACTGCACCCCACTGCAATCAAGCTCACTTTCCCTCTTCCCCATTGTTCTCAGCCCTCGTCCTCATCGTTCTCGTCTATCGTCCATCGTCCATCGCCATCGCCTATCGTCCTCGCCTATCGTCCTCGCCTATCGTCCATCGTCCTCGCCTATCGTCCAACACCATCGTCCATCGTCTTCGTCCATCGTCCTCGTCGCTCGTCCTCGTCCATCGACTTCGCCCTCGCCCACAGTCACCAGAGTCATCGTCCAGTTGTCCTCGTCCCTCTCGCCGTAGTTCACATCCTTGTCCCAAACCATAGTTAGTTCTTGTTAACATCCACTCCCTCTCCCTTCCTTGTCCCTCTGACATACCTGATCGGGTTGGAACGTCTTGGGCCGCCTCGTACAAACACACCCTACTCCGGTCCTAGACCCCGAGTAGGCATATCATATTGGAGCCCACCACGAGGGGGTCTAACATTGATTCCAATCCATCTCGTACCTTACGTGGGAACGAACTTCGTAACCTTCGCCAAGAAATTATAGACGCAGGTCATAATATCGACGACCCCGCTCTCTTCGAAACAGTGCCGCATCACCTTTCCCATCACTCCAACATTTCGAGTCCAACTTCACGGTCTCCCACGCCACCACTTCTACGCCCAGCCGAATTCATCGAAACAACACCTACCGCTATTTCCACAATGGCTACTCCATCGATGCCATCGCGCGGAGATCGTAATGCTCCCACCTTCGATTCCACGAAACCTCGCGAAATTTCGCGCTATTTTTCGGATCTCGAATATCATTTCACACGGTGCAATGTCACCGTCGATACCGATAAAAAATCCCATGCAACTAGATTCCTCAGCGTCCGTGACCAGGACGCGTGGGAGTCTCTTAAAGAGTTCAAAGACGCTGCAAACTCATACGGAGAGTTCAAAGCTGCCGCTCTAAAGCTTTACCCCGGCACGGATGCCGAGAAAAAGTTCACGCTCGCAGATTTGGATGTTCTCATTGGCCGCTATGCTCGCTCAGGTATCCACTCAAAAGGGGACCTAAGCGAATTCTATATTGACTTTTCAACCATCTCTACCTACCTCATCGAGAAAGGACGGCTCTCTGCAGGAGAGCAGAGCCGATCGTTTGCCCGGGCAATGCAGCCTCCTTCCTTGTGGGAACGCATGTTGCGTCGTCTCGAGGTTAAACAGCCGGATGTTGATCCAGAGGACTACGACTTGGAAAATTTGAAGGAAGCCGCAGATTTTGTCCTACGAGGGACTACCGTCTCGTCCACTACTCTGGACACCCAATCTACGTTGCAGCCGAAGAAAGAGCCGGACATGCCCGTATGGGTTACCAAGCTCATCGAGGTACTGGCTGTAAATAATCAGCATGCCAACCACGGGCATTCCCATGCACCTTATTCCCAGCAGTCGCATGCTCCGTACCCACCGCCAAACTCGAAACCTCGCCCGGAAGGCTGCATATATTGTAGCGGACCACACTACATTGGAAGTTGTGAATTAGTGGTGACCGACACGCAAGCCGGTTACTGCAAGCGAGATGTCAACGGCAAAGTCGTGCTTCCATCCGGAGCATTCGTACCTGGCCATTTCCAAGGCCGTAACCTCCGCGAGCGGTTCCAGGAATATCATCGCGCCAATCCCGGTCAGACCGCGGTCGCACAGATGATGTTGGATACGCACCCAAAAGCCACATTCGCACAGACGTCTGGAATGCTTTCGATAGAGGAGCGCCAGCGCAGATTGGAACAGGAAATGCAGGACTTAGAAAACTTACGCCATGCCCAATATATTCAAACTCGAGCACAAGCACAGCGTGCCGCCGAGGCGGGTGGACCTGTCGAAGAACCTGAGCAGCCGATCCGCCGAGTCGTACAGCCAGCACGATCGCATGCTGCGCCAGCACGATCGCATGCTGCGCCCGCACCAGCTGCTGCCGCACCGACTCAGGCACCCATCGCGGCAGCCCACGCCAAAGTACCCGAGCACCCCTACGCAAAAGTCCGCGATGCAGCGTATGCTCCTCCCGCAGGTCGAAATTTTGGTGTTAAACCACCGCCCGCACCGCCCGCGAAACGATCCGAGGCCGCATATCGCAGTGCACCTCCAGTGTTGGACAATAAGATCATCACAAAGGTGTTCCACCGTTCACTGGATGCCCCCGTCACAATTACACAACGAGAACTATTATCTATCGCACCCGAACTTCGTACCCAGTACAAAGATGTTACCACAAACCGGCGCGTTCCGACAGAGACGCAGCCGCCACCCATAGCAGAACAGTTCCTTAACAGCACCGACGAGGCTATGGCATTTGAGACCGAGCCAGTTGTTGGTTTTGAGGATCCCAAGACGCCTCGCGCTAAAACTTCACTGTCGACTTTTTTGAGTTCCATGCCCGCTGCATTTGAAAACACGGTCACAGAAGGTTTACCCAGTGACGCTCTTGTCGCCGGAGATGAATTTGCGACCCTATATGATGCCGGAGTCTTGCCAGACCCAGGGGAACTTCACGTTGCAGCTGATTCCTGCGCGCTCCGATCCGTCCTACCTATCGTGGATAATCAGCGGCGTGTCGAAGCAATATACGACACTGGCTCACAAATCATTGGCATGTCTGAAGCCATTTGCAATGATCTCGGCCTCCCGTATGACCCCCGCATCACTATCAGCATGGAATCTGCGAACGGCAGTGTCTCATCGTCCCTCGGCCTTGCCCGAAACGTACCATTTGGATTCAAAGACATCACACTCTATCTACAGTGCCACATCGTCCGCGCCCCTGCCTATGACATTCTTCTCGGACGCCCATTCGACCAGTTAACTGAATGTAAAGTTAACAACTCGGCCAACGGAGACCAGACTTTAACTATACGTGATCGCAACACCGGCGCAGAATTAACTCTTCCTACCATCCCACGCGGCCGTCCTCGACCGCGAGCACAGGATTTTTGCAGCTCGATGAATTGATCCCCGATCAAGGAGAAGTTGCGCTCGTCATAATTCCTAACCCTCGCGCCCCAGGAAAATTTATTATTGAAGCATACTCGGTTCTCGCCTCCGACACCTCCCTCGTTCAACTCCAACAAGCTTACTTATCAGCTTGCACAGAGTTACCATCTCCGAATCCTCATACCTTTTCCCATGCCCCAGTTCAACCAGAGGCATCGCGTCGTACGCGTGATCCAACTCACGTCGTGTATACCAATTCCGTCCCGTCCCCGCCACTCGCAACATATGCGAAGAAGAAATATAAGCCTGTCGCCCAGAAAGTTCGACCCGTGCTCGGCAGCTTGCCGGATAAATTCCGCATCGTACGCCACATTCAGGGCGACCCACTGGCAAATATGCCAGTCCTATCCCCAAACCCACCACCGTTTTCGCCCACCGGCCGCTATACAAAAGAGTGTCGAGACCTCATTGATCACGCGCACACCGGCGATTTCCTGTGGCCAGCTGAACGAGAGTTCATGCATTATTTTATGTGTGTTCACAACAAAGCTTTCGCATGGAATGACACCCAGCGGGGAAAATTCCGTGAAGACTTCTTTCCACCAGTCGAAATCCCCGTTATCCCGCACACACCGTGGGTGCAGAAAAATATCCCAATACCGCCAGGCATCTACGACGAAGTCTGCCGTCTCATTCGCGCTAAAATTGACGCCGGCGTGTATGAGCCGTCCAACTCATCCTATCGGTCCCGTTGGTTTTGTGTGGTCAAGAAAGATACCACAAGCCTACGAATCGTTCACGCACTCGAGGCTTTGAATGCAGTTACAATTCAGCATAGTGGAGTTACGCCGCTCCTGGACCAAGTCGCCGAACAATTCGCTGGCCGCGCCTGCGGAGGAATGCTGGACTTATATGTTGGCTACGACGAGCGAGTGATTGCTGAGTCGTCGCGTGATTACACCACATTTCAAACACCGTACGGCGCCCTTCGACTCGTCACCCTCCCTATGGGATGGACCAACTCCGTGCCAATTTTTCATGACGACGTCACATACATTTTGCAGCCTGAAATTCCGCATCACACTATTCCAGTTATTGATGATTGCCCTGTTCGCGGCCCCGCATCGCGCTATCAAGACGTCGATGGAAATTACGAGACCATTCCAGAGAACACGGGTATCCGCCGTTTTGTATGGGAACACTTCCAAGTCCTCAACCGCATCCTCACGCGCATGACATTCTGCGGTGGAACCTTCTCCGGTTTAAAAGTTGTTCTCTGCTGGCACACAATAACCGTGCTCGGACACGTTTGCACCGTCGAAGGCCGCGTTCCCGACAAATCATACGTCGCAAAAATTGTTAACTGGGGACCTTGCAAGGATCTCTCCGAGGTCCGAGCTTTCCTTGGCACAATTGGAGTGGTTCGGATATTTATTCGCAGCTTTGCACACCGAGCCCACGCCCTTATTTTCCTCACGCGCAAGGACACACCGTTCGTTTTCGGGCCAGAGCAAATAAGCGCACAAGAAGACTTGAAATTAGCTCTCATACACTCGCCCGCACTCCGCCCCATCGATTATAAATCACCCGCCCCCGCAATTCTTTCCGTCGACACTTCTTATCTCGCCATTGGCTTCCTACTCGCACAATGTGACTTGGAGGATTTATCACGCAGATTCTACGCACGGTTCGGCTCAATTACGCTCAACGACAGAGAGTCGCGCTTTTCGCAGGCTAAACTCGAGCTGTACGGACTTTACCGTGCGCTCCGAGCATGGAAAACATACCTAATTGGTGTGCGCAATATTGTGGTCGAAGTCGATGCTCGCTACATCAAGGGCATGCTCGCAAACCCAGATCTCGCACCCGGAGCCAGCATGAACCGGTGGATTCTCTCCATATTAACATTTCATTTCACTCTCGTCCATGTACCTGGAGTTTCCCATGGCCCTGATGGCCTATCCCGCCGCAATCCACAACCCGGAGACGAACCGGAGCCAGAAGATGATTTTGACGACTGGATTGACCGCGTCCACGGCTTCATGCACGTCATCAACAACTCTCCTCATATTCGACGCCCCCAGAACACTGTTGCGACTCTATCCGCAGAATTAATTCCTGATGATACAGAGGCACCTGAGTCTCTGTCCTACGACATTGTTCCACGCTCGGAGAATGCGCAGCTTGCAGACGCTCGCATTGACCGTGTCCGCTTATGGCACAAGAACTTAAAACGGCCTCGAGGAATGAAAGATGCGGATTATCAGTCTTTCGTCCGCTATTGCCAGGAATTTTACCTGGTAGATTCTCAGCTATGGCGCAAAGACCCCCAGCAAAGACACAAGCTCGTCGTTATTCCTTCCCGCCGCGTATTCATCCTCCGCTCCGCTCACGATGATACTGGACATCGAGGCTTCTACGCAACCCGAGCTCTGCTTTCCGAACGGTTTTGGTGGCCATACATGGCACACGATATAACATGGCACTTGAATACCTGTTATCTCTGCCAGATTCGCCAAACTCGCCAAGTCCGCATTCCTCCCACGGTTGCAGTTCCAGCGCCGCTCTTCGCCAAGGTCTACATGGACACCATGCATCTACCTCTGAGTGGAGGATACAAATATATCGTCCAGGGCCGCTGCTCGCTGATTCATTACGCCGAATTTCGCATGCTGCGCAAAGAGAATGCCAAAGCCATCGGTGATTGGATCTTCGAAGACATATTATGCCGATGGGGCACCCTCGTCGAAATTGTAACAGATAATGGGACACCATTCATCAAAGCATTGGCATACCTTGAGAAACATTATCACGTCAAACATATCCGCATATCGGGCTATAATTCGCAAGCGAACGGCATCGTCGAGCGACCACACCTCGATATTCGGAACAGCCTGTTCAAGGCCTGCGACGGCATTCAAAATAAATGGCACACCGTCGCGCATTCTGTCTTTTGGGCCGATCGAATTACCGTACGCCGACGCATGGGATGCTCCCCATATTTTGCGGCAACCGGGACACATCCATTAATTCCACTCGATATAACAGAGGCGACATACCTCCTCCCGCCACCTGAATCCATACTCAGTACCGCAGATTTGATTGCCCAACGTGCCATCGCTCTGCAAAAACGCCGCGACGATTTAGCTCAGCTCCATTCGGATGTATATTCCGCCCGACTGCGAGCTGCAGTCAAATTTGAACAGGATCACGCAGCAACGCTTCACGATTACGACTTCCAGCGTGGGGATCTGGTCCTCATGCGAAATACAGCGATCGAAAAATCGCTTAGCCGCAAATTCCGCAACCGCTACCTCGGCCCGCTCATTGTCATCTCACGCAACCGCGGTGGAGCGTACATTTTGTGCGAACTCGATGGCTCAGTCTTCCACAGACCCATAGCTGCATTCAGAGTCATCCCATACTTTGCCCGCCAAAATATTCCCTTGCCCCCGCTCGACGAACTCCTGGATATTTCAACGGAGCGTCTCCGTGAAATGGAACAGTCGGAGCTTGCAGACCCAGAGGATGACGAAGCTTAGATTTCAGTTGGGAGGATCCCAAATTCCCCTTTCTATCACGGCTGCCTGAGGACAGTCAGTTTTTCAGTTGGGAGGAGATGATGCGCACCAGCTCGCGCTGTGCACGGATACACCATTCCGGAGGCCCAATTCAACGGCAATCGGCCCGGACCTTGGACCAACGACATCGTACGACTCCGCGGCACTCGAATCAACGCCCTCCGGATGCTCGGAGGGAGTCCATCACTCAGCTCAGCCCATTCGACGCTCCGTTAACTCAAGTCCGGAAGTCTCACGGTTGAACCTTCCTAATCCGGACACGCGTATCAACTCCGGAATCTCCTTTTGTAACTCGACCGCAACAGACATTCCGGACGTTCTCACACACAGCTTATTCCCTCATGCTACTTATCCCCTTTCTCTCTTCCAGTTCCCTATAAATACCCTGAGTAGTTACAATGTAAACCAGTCTACTGCACCCCACTGCAATCAAGCTCACTTTCCCTCTTCCCCATTGTTCTCAGCCCTCGTCCTCATCGTTCTCGTCTATCGTCCATCGTCCATCGCCATCGCCTATCGTCCTCGCCTATCGTCCTCGCCTATCGTCCATCGTCCTCGCCTATCGTCCAACACCATCGTCCATCGTCTTCGTCCATCGTCCTCGTCGCTCGTCCTCGTCCATCGACTTCGCCCTCGCCCACAGTCACCAGAGTCATCGTCCAGTTGTCCTCGTCCCTCTCGCCGTAGTTCACATCCTTGTCCCAAACCATAGTTAGTTCTTGTTAACATCCACTCCCTCTCCCTTCCTTGTCCCTCTGACGTACCTGATCGGGTTGGAACGTCTTGGGCCGCCTCGTACAAACACACCCTACTCCGGTCCTAGACCCCGAGTAGGCATATCACCGTTTTCCATCAGAGACAAAGTCATGCAAAGGTTGATCTTGTTCTTTACTGAGGCTACCCTGCTTTCATCAGGGTTGTATTGTGTATCATTAATAAGTATTGTTTACCTTGATCCAGGCAGCACATCTGGAAAGGGCTGCTGTGCCAGATCCGACCATTCCCGTTAAACTCAGCACCTCAAGCCAAAATAAGAACTTGTCTCTAAGGAATTTATGGGCCTCCTCCGCAACATCAAGCTGAAAGGGCACCATAGTGAGATGATCTGCCCAGTAACGACATGCATAACGAAGGTGGCCTGGAATATATCTTGTCAGTCGCCATTCCATGTCGGGCATGGCAGCATTTCGCAAACCGGAGGTTGGCAGATCACAGATGTTGAATTTCAGTTTGTCTTGCATGACTCTGATCAAGTTCGATGTCAGCAGACATTGTTGATCATCTGTACCACAAAGCAGATCTGGGCGTCCACACTTGTTTTCACCAGAGAGTGGGTCTGGATGCTCTTGTAGGATCCCGGATGTCATGAACTCCCGGAAAGACAGATGAATGACTTTCACAGTGCCAACTGATTCCGGAATATGGATGACCGCACTCAGTGGTGTAAGTATTCTCTTGACATTTTCATGCTTCATCTGGAGTACTGCTGCAAGACTGCCAAGATCCAGAGGTTCCAATAAATGCAAAATAGTCCCTAGGACCTGCATTGCATCGCTGTGGTAATTTGTGCCACGAAGATCTCTGGCAGTAGGAAGCAAGCTGGCTTCATTGACAATGTGGAAATATAGTGCATCAAGATGGGAGAGTGGTGCACCTCTTAGGAGGTAGTCTACAGACTGCTGTGGATCAAACCGGAGCCCATCTCCACAGATATAGCGCACACATGTTGCAGCAAAAACAAACAGTCCATCTGCGCGTTTTGTAATTTCATCCACATCACAGTCCTGGGGTCTCCAAGGGGATGGGGTTATCCATCTACTTCCATCCAGAGATTGGCTGATATAGAGCCGTACATCACCCCTGACTGTATCAGGGGCAAGGTCATCCAGAATAATGTTGTGAATCAACGGCTTCAGTGCGTGAAATTTGAGGTAGGAGGGCACATCTGGCCGCCCAGTGAGAAAAAAAAGGATGTGTGTGGGTAATTGATGAATGCTGTCCGAGAGCCATCGAAGGAGAACCTGGCCGCGGTCCTTGCCACATTCATCCAGTGCATCCAGGCAGATTATGCACGGAGTTGTGCTCGGTGCTGTCTGCTCTAGCAGCCCAACAACTAGCTTCTGAAACTGTAGATGAGGGTCCGCAGAGAGAATTCCATTGCGGTCGTCATCTAGGAATTTGACCAAAAGACTACGATACTTGACATCATAATCAGCGAGCTGGCGAGCTAGGGTGGACGGAACACCTCGGAGGTTGTTGCGGTCTGCATAATCCCGCGAAAAGAAAAAGGAGGCCCCGAGAACATGTGATTCGGCCAGAATGCATGCTATAGTCTTGGCAATCGTTGATTTTCCTGAACCAGCGGAGCCGCTAAGCATTAACACTCGCTGCACAGGATTTGGAGCATGGGTCAGATAAGTAATAATGTCCTGTATAATTTCTACACGGGTGCCATCCATGCATTTGTCGGGTGTGTTTTCCCCGTTGTATCGTGCAGGCACATAGTTGAGTCTTGCGAGGAGTTCATCTGTGCGGACATTATCCGCTGATGAGTGGACAATATCCACTGACGAGTGGACAATATTGACTGATGCCTGGATGTTGTCCGCTGACTTCTGGACTGCATCGATCGATGTCACAATGTTGTCCACTGGCATATAGTTCAATTAATTTCCTCGTGCTCTCTGCAGATCTTTCTCACCCTTTGATGCCAGATCTGTAACAAGACGCTCGATAGAGATATTTCCATAGAACTGAAATACTAAGATAAGGGAAATGTTGAATGACAAGCTGTGACATACAGTAAACTCCTGGATTTGAGTTGCTATGGAAGTCTTGATGGCCTGAATCTTTTCTTGGTAACTTTTACTCTTGAAGAATTGCTTGATACCCCGTTTGCTGGCCAGGGAACCGCATTCCTTGACGAGTGGCCCAAGATTCCTACCCATCTGATGAATGACCGATCCAATGTCTTTGACTGAGCGCTCACGATGCGAAATCAGCTACCCGCTTTGTCAACTCCGCACTTGGGCCCGAGGCGTCAATGGCTGTCAATTTCTTCAAGGTCTCCTCCAGTTTAGTGAGATCTTCCTTATTGGCTTTCATGTTCTAGGCAATCAAAGGTCAGAGGATTTTCACACAGCTTTTACGGACACACCAAGAGCATCGTCGTAAGCTCCAGGGCTCCGTTGATGGCAGGCTCAAGGCCCGTGGGTATACCGATGCCTGTTACACCGGCTTTGGCGATCTCGAGTACCCGCTTAACATTCTCGATGCGCCCAGTCCTGTCGGAGGCCGTCGCGCCTCCCCCGTCGACATTGTGTGTGCGTTGGGTGGGATGGGGAAGATGATGGTGGTGCGAAAGAAACGAGGCTTGGGTTAATTTTGGCTCGCGCGCTCAGCTGACAGCTTTTAAATTGATTTGTGATTTCTGTCAATGGCGCCGACAGCGCGCACTTTCCACAAAGACCCGTATCAGTACTCTTCACACGGTTCGCACGGAAAAAGTCCAGACAAATGACATGGGTAACGATTTTGTATCAGAAATTTAAAGAGATTGAATCGCGGTACAATTTCGTTGCTCGTTCCCGGCATAGACACGTCGAATCCCACGCGATGCCATCTACCGGTACTTCAGAGAGTAAGCACTCATATCAGACACGACGGCGGGCTGAAGACGGCGCCTAAGGGAAGATAGGAGGAGATCAGATAGCAGGTGGAAGGTCGGAAGGGTCGGGAGCCGCTCAAGGGAAACATCTCTTTTACTGGAATAGTAGAACTCAAATGGCCCGAAAATCCGTCACAGTAGCGAGTATTATGATCCCGAAAATTTATGTGCTATACACGCGTATAGTGCCAGTAAGCCGCGACAGTCGACCTGGAGAGTCTTGATCCCACGCAGCAGCATTTTGGCCGAGGAGACCAAGACACAGGAGCAGGCAAACAGCTCTTGGTTGGAGCAAGATCGAATGAACGAAAAGTGTACATGTAGGTACAGCACACGAGATCGTGTTGTGACGCAAGAGGGTCGAGATGTTGAGGATAATTGAGCGAAGGGCGGAGGCAACATTATTCCCGAAGTCAAAGCACAGGGGCTGGAGGGCGGATTCTGAAAGGAAGGAAGACGACGACGTACAGTTCGCCGATTCGTGATGGACAATCTTCGGGAGAGCAGCTCGGAAGGGCAAAAACGCAGGAGAAAATCTGTTCGCAACCGGCGGAGTCGTCACAGATGCGAGGCGTGAAATTTGCAGGTTGTGACAGGCTCGGACCGGGATAGTCCCAGGGGTCAGACGAGCTGTTCAAGTGTTTTGTCGCGTGCAATTTGGAGAGCTGGCATCCGCGATGAAAGAAAGTTCTGTGGAGGTTGAGGCGGCGAAGATATGGAGGTTTGAGGAACCGACAAAGGACAAAGGAAGCAGACCTCCGATGTTCGCATGCAGAGAGGCATGCCAGTGAATGGACGCAGATGATGGATCCCGAGAATAAAAATACGGGGTTCTGCGCGGGCTCAGACACACACAGTGGACAAAATAGGCGCCACCCTTTTTCGGTTAGTAAAATGCCTCGCATAGCTTGGGAAGGAGGCTGAGCGCCGCCTCTTCGTTCTTCTCGGTTATTCCCGGAACGCTGCAGAAACCGAAAGACTTCGGCATGTGCAAGCACAGTCCCAGGGAAGAATCTAATGGTGGCAGACGAGCGAAAAACAGCCATCAAAGTAGTCAAGCGCAAGGCGACAGATCCTTTCCCACGTGCGGACGAGACCCTCGGGAAAACCGTCGAACAGAGATAGCAGCACCAGAGCAATTACGTGCAGCATACCGGGCGATGCTTTGTACCGTCCAACTCAGCAGTGCGGGGTCCAGATTTTGAAGCTGGTAGTCGTTACGAGTTTCTTCCCTGCACGCTGGCAGCGCACACGAACCCCACGAAACCTGCCACGTTGCGGGGAAGGATATCTTTCTTGTTTTCGAGGAGAGCCGCAGCAATGACAGAGAGGAAGCTAGGAGAGGCAGAGTAGACCCCTGGGGTTCGCATATCAATGGTCCATGGATAGACGCTTGGATAGACGCAGACTCCGCGCAGACGTTACGCAGACGACGGGGAAGAGAAACTCAGGGCGCCGGCTCAAAGTGTCAGCTTCTTCGAGCCCAGGTTCACGATGGTTGAATCGAAGCAGTTTGGTAGCCCAGAGGGAAGAGCGACGAAAAAAATGCAGCGGATATCGAAGTCGAGAGGGGATGTAGTTGTGTGTTAGGCATCAGCGGCAACGACACCCGGTCACCGCCACAACCCCCCTTCGCTTCCTAACTTTTTCGCGCCCCAGCCTCGGTGCCTCCGTCGCACCACGTCGTTCGCAAAACCCAATTCAACTCCGACCATACGTACATATGTACCGAAGCCGACGTACTAGTCTCGCTACCCGCTGTTCGTCCCTGGCGTCGCGTTGCTGAATCCTCCTTCTACTACCAATCCATGGCACGAGGCGTAGAACTTAGGGACACCGTGCTCGTACATATTCTGGATGGATCATCTTGAATCATCTCTCAGCCGGCTCGTCAACGCCGCTCGTCTGTGCGTACAATGCGCTCAGCGCCTGTGGTGTAAAATCTGTGAGTACGTCCCATGCCTTCCATTTTTGTTGTTGTCCGTGGGCTAAATTGTAGGTCGCAGCGAATCGTGTAAGTGATGGGCGCGGCCGGGCGGTTTCGCTGTGTCGCTGGTTATTACCCGCACTAGATTGCCAGCGTCAAAGTCGGCTCGATCAGGTGCGCATCAATTCATCTCTACGACTCGCTCACATTCTCACCTTGCCTTGACGTAGACACGCCGTGCGGACCTCATCGACACGATTATCTTCGTGCTATTCCCCTCGTCTACGTCGCCCAGTGTGCGTCCCCCCTCTTCCTTGCCACACTCGATACTAACGTCAAATTCACAATGTAGAATATAGCCATTGCTTCAACGTCCCTGCGCAAATCGGGTGCTACCCCGCGCTCTACAACTCCCTGCCCATGTAATTCGTCTCGACGATGCGGCCCCGCTCATTAGCTGCGTCTCGCCTCTCCATCGTCTACGGCGTCCTGTGCCTGCGTGCCTTCGCCATCACCAAGCGCCGCGCGGCGCTTGCGCAGTTCCTCGCCCTCCCTCTGCCTCTTGCTCAAACCCGAACTCGCCCTACGCCTCCTCTTCCTCGTCACCGCACTCGACCTCGGCGGCGTTACCGGGGTTAACGGCATCCCGCTACCTGCGCCTCATGGCCCTCTCCTTCACCGCCCTCGCACTCACCGCCATCGCGCTCACCACCCCCCTCGGCATCCTCGCCATCGTCCTCAACCTCACCGCCACACCCGTCTCCCCCTGGCGTTCCCTCGCCGACACGCACTTCGACTTTTCGCGCGTCGAGGAAATCCCCGCGTTTTTGTGGCGCGGCGTGCGGCTGGTGGAGGTCGGGGTGGAGTTCACGAGATGGGCGGCACCGCTGACGGCTTTGGTGTTTTTTGGGTTTTTTGGGTTCGCAGTGGAGGCGCGCAAACACTACGCCCTTGCGCTCGGCGCTGTTGGGAAGCCGTTCTCGCGCGTCCTTGCCCAGCTTGGACTCAGCCGGAAGTCGGATGGCAAGGGGGTGGGGATAGGGTACACGAAGCCTACCCCAACGTTCAAACGCCAGGTGGACATCAAGCGTGATGAGATTTCGTTGCCGGCGTACTCCCCCAGCGCGGGGACGGGGTCGTTCACTGCGGGGGAGCTGAAGCGGGCGGGGTCGTTCGTGTTGTCTGCGGCCTCCTCCAGCTATGCGTATACCGCCGACGCGAGAGCGCCGTCAGCCTCGTCTTCGACATACACTGGCCCCGGGGGCGCGCGCTTCCACGAAGACTTCGTGGTCGTGCAGAAGGACGAGATCGAGGTGTCGTCGGTGTATTCGGCGGCGGGGTATTGGTCTGCGGACGGGCATGCGTACGATGATGCGTACTCTCCGTCTCCCGCTTCGTCCTCCACACCTTCCCGATCCGCGCCGCAATCGACTTCTTCGTCTCACCCTGCGTACTCGTCCGCTCCACCGCCGCGCCCGTACTCCTCCACCTCTTCATCGCCATCTCACCCCGCGCACCCCGCGCCACTCGCGTACCTCGAGCTCGACCCTGACTCCCCGCTCACCGCCTCCTCCTTCGCACACACGAACCGCACCAGCGCGAGTACAGGGAGCGCGCTCCCCCCGCACGTCGCGTGGGCGGAGGAGGCGTATCTTGTGTCGCCCCTCTCCGTCTCTTCCTCCTCCTTCGCCCGCACCAACCGCACCAGCACCGGCAGCCAGCTGCCCCCGCACGTCGCGTGGGCGGAGGAGGCGTATCCCGCCTCGCCGCGGAGTGTCCCGCATCCGTACGGGGAGTACGAGTACGACGGGGATGAGGCAAGGGAAGAGGAGGTTGGGGCAAGGGAAGAGGGAAGGGATGGGGATGGGGAGTGGTCGCCCGCGAGCGACGCGCGGGAGGTTAGTATGGGGGAGATGCAGGTGCGGGCACGCACGATTGTGTAACGACCGTGGTGATGATGATTCTTCGCATCCTCAGACAACCTCACCTCAGCTCGCATGACCCACGCCGACGCTGTCATCCCACTTCGCCGACGTTATCCACGCCTGGCTGCGGGTGACGCCGCCGGCTTTCTCACTGCCTTGCCCTCATCGCTACTTCGCCCGCCCCACCCCACTCGTTCGCTTGCACGCCGCCGTTAATGAAAACGCTCATTCCCTACCCACCCCCACCCACACATTACTCTCATTCGGCGCTAGCCGCTGGACGCACTCCTTACGATCACCCGATTTCTTTCCCTCACGTTCGCGTATCCTATGCATTCCCTCACGTCTACTTATCGACACATATAACGCACGCATTTACGCACGCCCGCTGTAGCTGTAGCTGTATAACTAGCCTTTCTCTCGTTACTGTCTTTCTTTCTTTCCTCTGTTTTCGTACAGCGTACTTTTTCTGAATGATAACGCGTTGCGCGTTGAATGGAATGCGGGCTTTCTGGGAACCTCTATGGACATTCGCCCTCGAGGATCGCCGGTCGGATTATGTCTGGAGAAATGGGTTTGGTCAACCCATTTTTTGGGCACCTTCCTTCTGCGACGAGAGCGGACTTTCGGGGGAGTCGGTGGTTTTGCTGCTCAGGGAGCCGGATTATTACCGCCACCCCGAGTATTATCCCTAGTGACATTTTTGAATTCCCGGGCAGTCGTCCGTACTTCAACTTGAACCCTCACGTATAAGTTGAGACCAGGTGAAGGTTGAGTCTCTTAAACTTCTGTGAACTAAAGAAGTCGCTCCGTCCTCGAACACTTAGACCTTGGTGTCTGACCACTTTATAAATTTACGGACCGAGGGTTTAATTCCTTCGGGAGGCATGTGGGATCCGTTAATCATTTTTTCCTCCTACCGGCGGTTTAACTTGAGCGCGTTTTGTGGCCAGGCAGTATCCTCGTTCTCCTCCTAGTTTAGCACCACCCATGATGGCATTCTCAGCTGTTTATTAGCGCGCGCAAGTCCTGGATTTTATGTCCGTCCGGATTCCCTCCTTCTCGCTCGTCTTTGCCTGGGTCAAGCCTGTTGCGCTGCTATACATAGCCTATCTGCTTCCCGCGTAAAGAGAGAACTCAGTCGTCAGGAAGAGAGAACGACTGAGGTTGTTTGTGCTACAGCGTGTAAACTAAACAAACGAAGAAAGGAAACGACCGAATTAGAGCTGAATATCAATTCATAACGCCCTCCGGGCACCCCTGGTACCTCCGGACTGACCAATACCCCGTGGCTACTCAAAATCCATTTGTATTCAGAATCAACCAAGTACAATTCCACCCCGTCGTACACCGCTCAAGCAGCCAAGCATTATTCAGGTGAGTTTGACGACAACAGGTTGATATGTACAAGCCGGGGGAATCTGGGAGAATGGAGCCTCAGCCTGGAGGGGCAGCGGGACTCTCCGAGTCTGCAGCAACTCTACATTGCTCTAAGTTTTAGGACAATTGAGTCGTCATCGAGGCGATCTTCTAAACTTATCAGCAAAATGTTTTTGAGCTGGGAACATATTACGGTTACAAACGCCAGAATATATTCTGGCGCCAGAACTGAGCCAGAATCATTTCTGTTCACAGAAGAGGGCGTCTTGCAAGGTATCATACGGTTGGCAATCGGTTCGCACACGGACAAAGGAGAGATAAAATGTTTTATATTGTGAAGCCTACATACTGCACAAACAGTCGGGGGAGAAAGGCAGGACAGCGACCAATATACGCAATTGGCATATTAGGATCTCGACGCAACCAATGAGCTTGGTCGAGGGGGTCTGAATCTTGAACAGACAAGTCAGGCGAGTTGCGAGAGATAAAGAGTCCACGTACGTGGAAACCGGGTTCGCGACAGCAGGACGGAAGCTTCACAACGGAATAGAAGGGACGGCATGGAAGACCTACGAAGAGGATGAGACAAGACAACCACAAGAGAAAGTGGAAACCACTCACCATGGCTCCCAAGGCGCGTACATATGTAACAAAGGGAATGTTCGGGGCAACATCGCAGTAGGGGTTTGGGGGGAGCTTGGCAGTGACTTGAGGTGGTTGAGGAGCGCGGTTGAGGAGTGTGGGTGAGGAGCACGGTTGAGGAGCGTGGTTGAGGAGGGTGTTGAGAGAGCCAACCGAGAGTACAGCACCAGCAGAAATCTTGCGGAAGTCTTGCGTACAAGCCAGGTCATCTTGCGGTGACAGGTAACGATCCTTGCGGGGCGCGGGACATGCTTGAAGGAGTCGACAAGAAGCCGGGACCCAAGTTTCGGGAAGTTTGGCAAGGCGGGAGGACGAGAATGGCGACGGCTGGGAGGGGCGGGGAGAGGAGGATGGTGGGCGAAAACAAGAGACGTGGCAACGGTTGGCCATCAAATCACGCCATATCAACATCACGTGTGTCGGAGTTTGAATGACTTCGACATTTCACAGCGTTTCTGCTCAATTTCTGCTACTTTCACTCAAGAACACTTCCGAAATGCACTTCCTTGCTGTTATTTGGTTTAGGTACTCATAACTCAATCCAGGCTCAAGTGAATGACGAAATGACAACCATCAACAAAAATTGATTCTGGCGGTGATTCTGGCGAGCTGGCGCCAGCAGCGCCAGCTAACCCAGCTCGGCCAGCTCAGCCAGCCGAAGAACATTTTCCTGATACGGTGGCAACAGTTGTTGAGTTCAACTCCACGCTGCAAAGATATAATGTCGTTATGCCGGAGAACCATGCAGGACGCCTTCATGATCGAGGCGAATTGTTTTGAAGGTGGCTATGGACGGTAACCAGAGAAGACGCCGTCATGATCGGGGCAAATTGCATTTTTGAGGTTTTGGACAGCGGGCTGTGTGGCTATGCTCGGACATCACCGACGGCATATCTCAGATCTGATCAAATGGGAATTTTTTTCGGTAGACCTGGTCCCTAGGTCGGTACCAGGAACACGGCGCACTGATGTATGAAATTTACGTCGGCGCAAAATTGACAGCTTGATTGGCCTTGCCGTTCAGTCCGTTTGGATTCCGTGTCTTTCGCTTCCGCTCAGCCGGCTACCCCCGTCATTCCTTTCAAGGGTCGACCAAGGGGGTACCGAAAGAAGAAAAAAATACCTAGGGTCGTTTTTTTTTCAACCCGGCACCTCGCCCGGCGCCGGGACCCTCCCTACCACGTGACGTCCAAATCCGGTAGTTTCCCAGGTCGACGCGTCTGGACAACCTCCGGGAAGTGCCGTCGGCAGATGTTGAATGACCACAAAACAGCTGCAAAACATCTTGGACACTCCTACTGCTCTACATAAGATGCAGTCTGAGTCCTTGGACCTCTTGAAGCCTCATCTATGCTCACAGTAATTATCTGGGTCCAATAACCTCAGCCGCTCGGTTCCAATTTAAACTCCGTACTTTAATTCGGGCAAAGACTGCTACCCAGCGAGAGCCAACCTCTGTTTGCTGCAACCCGATTCTCAGCCAGGGTTTAAACTGAGCAAGTTTGGATGTATTCCACCCTTCCATTCATTTTAGCTGCCACTTGGAGGGTCACACCGGCCCAAATCCAACTAAAACCATGCTACCAGTCTAATTTGGACCTCAAAAACAGGTTAGAAGCTCAAATTATCCTCCAAAATGAGTGCACAGAGGCACCAGGGCCTCTCCTGACCAACAAAGAAATAAGGCATTATTTTTTCTTTCTCGGCCTGGCGGCCGAACCACCCTACCCTTGGTCACGGCTTGACCGGCCCGGACCCCTTTGGGGTCGACCGAATCCGTCGCGCGACCAATTAATCCGAGCATCGGTGACCGCACCCCTGAAACCCTTAGTAGCTGTAGGTAGGTTCGATTTTTCCATAAATCCATGATGCTCGGCAACCTCGGAAATAGCAACTCCGTGTATGGTCTGGAGAAGAAATAAATCGAGTGACTGAGGATGGAAGATGGAAACGGGAGAGAACTGACCCCGCGAATCAATGCCCATGGGTTTGACTTACAGGGTTTTGCATAAGTTCGTGAAAACGCCAGAAATTTGCGCGTGGTCACGTGTACAGTTAAACGGTCACGGCCACTCCTGTAGAGCGTTCGCAGGGACATTTGTGTGTGGTATGGGAAGCATGATGATACGGGGCGGCTTATAATGGAGCGAAACAGTTGGAGAATGTTGACTGATCCCATTCGGCAAATGCCGAGGGTGCGGCATCAATTCGGCACCTGGTTTTCAACATGTTTCAATGACAATGAAAGTTTCATGGCTGTCCAAGTGCAATTGAGCATCTTTTTAAGGGTCTCCGTCGAACTTCGACGCTGGCATTTGGCTGGCATGGGTCGGATTTCCATTCCCGCTTGCACGTGACCAAGCGCAAAAAATTTCGCGTTTTCACGAACTTATGCAAAACCCTGTACATACTTCATGGTACGAGGGAAATGCAGAAGAAAGTGCGCGGACGAGTCTCGCACATCAGGAGACATGCAAGGAGGCACACAACTAAGACGGACGGCCGTGGACCTCAAACGGGAATTCAAAGGAGGAGGAAGGATAGATTTAAATAAATTAGATTATGGATGTACAAATAGACAAGGAGAAATAGAGAGAAAACAAAATACCCAAGGCAGCGACGATGGTAGGTCGGCCACGGGAACAGTGCGAGACTGGCATTCCACTAGTTGGGCCCTACCGTAAATATATCGTTCAATCCTGCGATCCTCCAAGACGAACGAGAAGAAAGACATGCCGGGAACGGAACAATGAAGATACAGTGCGTCTCCCGCGGAGTCCGACACACGACATCGCCGACATCCGCGTCCACGGTGCGCCAAGGTGGATCAGGCAAGGTGGTGTCCGTGCGCGCCGTCGCCTCCCCATCCGCCCAGGTACTTGTCGCACTCCGCCTCGGGGGCTACGGCGTCGACAATCGCCGCCGCACTGTCGTCCCCACTTCCCCTCGTGCATCAGAGGGCGCGCCAACCGGCTGCGCGTCCGGATGTCACATCACGCCACATCGAGACGACGACCAGCGTGCCCTCCCGGAACTCAGGGTCGTGCTGCCTCAGCGTCGAGGCGCTCAGAGTGCGCTGCTTGCCACACCTATGCTATCCGTACATGGCCCACCAAAAGAAATGGAACAGGAAAGGGCCGACGGACCTACACTCGTACGTGTCTGCGTCCGCCTCAATCCCCCTTCACGATGTGAGCGCGGCAGGTGCGGATGGAAGAAGGCGCGAGACCTGGGACAGCGTGAGTCGCACTAAGAGATCGGGAACGGGTGTAAGGAGAGACGGCGTACCAGCACCGAGTCGGACAACACTTTATTCATACAATTACGCGTCGAGTGATTGAGACGCGGCATCAGGGCGGGACGGGTGGGAGAGATCTGTGGGAGGGTCATGCTAGGACACGGAAGTGGGATGGGAGGGAAGACGACGTACCAGTAAGGCACCGACACTCGTTTTTGTCCTCGGACATCAGGACCTGCACTCGTACATCGCCATATCCGTGCGTGAGTCGCTGTCTGCTGCGTCGACCTCAGTCTCGAGCAATCGAGGGCGCGGCACGCAAGGGACAATCCTGTGAAGAGAGGGTCAGGGACGGGCAAGGGAGAGAGACGACGACGACCACACATACATCGCGATACTCAATATTAATGGTGGTGGGAGACACATATGAAAGAATTAGTCCGGCAGTAGAAAGAAGGGAGGGCGGAAGAAACGTACCAGCACCGATGCTCCCACTCGCGCTATCCATGTTAGTCTTCTTTTACGTCCGCGACGTTAATGAGTGAGGACGCGAGTAAGAGGCCTGCGAAAGAAAGGAGTGAGGCGCTGAGAAAGGAAAGCGGAGAGGCACTCGTACTTGCGGTCTTTATGAGCTTCGTTTCCGAGTCCGCATTCTTATTCGCGAGCGAGGGCAGGTGCGTGTGGCAGGCTTTAGTTTGGGGGACGAGGTACCAGCAGACGAAGTACTGCCGCACGGAGGCCTCGTGTCGAGAAGGCGGCGGCTCGATATCATCTGAGCAGTGAGTCGCGCTGGGGGCGGGAAGCGAGGGAGAGGCGTAGCGAGTCAATGAGGTGCACTGGCAGAAAAAACGCCGCGGGGAGGGCGTGGGACACCAAATCTCCTTTTACGGACGACATCTCGGATGTACCTCCGAGGTAACATTGTGGAGCCTCGAGGAGGACCCCGGATAGTAGCGTCAAATGCCAGGTCCCGATCCCGACAGATTTCGAGAAAATTTTGCGTTTCGCCTGTGTGAAATCCCGACAATTTGGCTCCAGATCGGCCCAAGGCCTGAGCTCAAATCCCGACGAAACTGATGGGCTGGATGATAGCTTGTGTCGGGTCCCGACAAGATCGCTTGGCCGAGAGGTTTGTTCTCGGTTTGGGGGGGTGGATTCCGAGGGTCGCGAGTTCGGTTTTGCCAGCTCCCAGTCTTTTTTGGACCGTAATAAATCATGGCGTCATATTTCTGATTTGTAACACTGTATGTCCATGCTATTTCTCAAGGCTGATCCGATTTTTTTCCCGTCCGCACAATCCCCGCTGACCCGCCAATCCCGCCACCCCCGCCTCGCAAAGCAATGGACCTCACTGAGGACTCACCTCAATTCAACCCCTCACTTTTCATCGGTGTCCACAAAAAATTCCCCTCGGCCGACGCGGATGATCTTGGGTCACAAGGAGCGCGCAAAGCTCTAGCTGAGGTCCTTGCAGTGCCCAGTGACGTCCACTATCTTCCTGACGATGATCTACCTATTCTTGACTTCCTCGCGATGGACTTCCCCTCACAATCTGGTACTTTCGTCCTGTCAAAGCCGCGATCATGGTACAGTCATGATTTACCCACCACGGACATTTCGTGTCTCCTGGGAAGAGAGATCCCGTCCAAAGAATTCTTGTTGCGTTTGGAACAGGAAGCTGGACAGGCCTGGTTTGATGGGTGTAAATCCATCCTTGATCCTCGGTATAACGATGGCCGCGACCGATTCCCGTTATGGGGCTTGGGTTTCTGGAAGGAGATGAGGAGACTTCGGGACGCTCACTGGACATGGGAGACAAGTGTGGGCTGGGTAGACTCGCAGTTGGAGAAGGATACTCTGCCCGACCAGGATCGCGAGGCTCTGATGGTGACAAAATTACTTTTCAAGACGATGGGATGGAATACAAAAATCTCGGGACAATGGACTCACCTCCATCTGGCAAAAATTCTCAGCTGGCAATGGCTCTCCGACGACCACATCGATATGTTGATGACCGACCTCTCCGCTCGTGTTGCCGCAGACCCGGAGCTGGCCAAAACAGTGCTGATAGCACCACTGGCATTTTCGGAGACATTGAAGCGAGCGAGCAATAAGAATTACACCAAAGAAGATGCCCCATTGCTGGCGCGCTACGAAGCACACATCAAAGAACACGGTTTCAAACACCTCTACTTTCCGAGCCACGTCAACAAAAATCACTGGATCGCCGGTCGCATTGACTTTGAAGGACGGCGGATTGGAACTGGTAAGTTCTGAGATAAATTCCATGAATAACGCGACTAACAAGATGAAAAGGTGATTCTCGGGTGGGTTTGAGTCCAGCTCCGACAGAGTTGGCCAAGGCCGCAAAGCGTTGGACGAAAAGCCAATTCGGGGGTGTCGATTTCACATACCAAGGCGATAGCATGGACCACGGCGAGCAGAAAGACACGACATCGTGCACTATCATTGTCGCAAACACCATTGCAGCGGATATCTTTTCCGAGGAGATTTGGCAGCAAGAGCACGCTGCCGGCGCTCGCGCTGACTGTTTTCTTCGCCTCACGCACAGTCCCGCTATTCGTCAAGTAAGTCTATGCCATATTATTTGAAAGCATATTGACTCACCGCACCTGCAGAGAATTTTTATTCCTCCCAAACCGAGCGCTCAGCCCCGCATTCACGAAGATGCGCCAGCAGAAGTCAATATTGCTGTCGCACTAGGCGATCATAACTTCCCTGACCTTGCGGAGTTTGTCGCGGATGTCCGAGTTCGTGCAAAAGGACCCTCGTTGATGGATTTGCTGAACCCCGTTGCCGACCGCCCCCCGACTCCGGGGGAGGATCTCGAAATGCCCGATGTCGCATCCGAGCTGGGTGTGGTCGGATATACGGGGGATCATGGGGATGTCCCGGTTGAGGACGTGGACGATGACGAGATGGATGTTGACTCGCCTGCACCTATTCAGACTCGCGTTGACGGCGATGGGGACTCGGGGGACAACGTTCCCGTTCCCGCGAAGTCGAAAAAGACGCTCGCAGGTTATTTTGGCTTCACACCAAAAGCGCAGGGGAACACGGAGACGACGACGAAGAAGAGAGCTCGACAGGATCTTGACGAGTCGGTGGATGTTGACAGGGGCAAGCCAGAAAAGCGCGCCAAGAAAGCCAACGGAACGGGAACAAGCAAGTCGGCGCTGGGGACGAAAGCGGACTTGGATGCTTACAAATCCGGAGCGCTAACACCTAAAACCGCGGACCCGGTGAAGCTAGCGCGATGGAAGAAAAAGCTGGAGGCGGGCGACCCCAAGGTCCAGTATCATCCGACGGATCTGCTCCAGGTGAAGCATTCCGTTTGCGGCGAATATGTGCGAATGGGCAACCCGTATCAAGCTGCCAAGTGGAATCATCACCTGTCGAGCGGCTGTCCCGTACTTCACCCAGAGAACAGGAAGACCGAAGGGAAGGGTCGACAGGGTCTGGCAGGTGTCCCGTCATTGTGTGCATGGGTAGGCGCTCAGAAGGCGGTGCCCCGGAAACGTCGTGATCTGCCGTCGACCGAACCATGCCCTGGGCTGACCTCCGCTGATAGCCCTTACCTGCCGGGCTACCTTCAGCGGACAGGCGCCCTGGGTGGGGGCGGGCGATCCTTGACGGCTATTGCGAAAGAAAAGTTCGGTAAATTCTTTGCAAGTCTTACCGCCAAAAAAAAGAAGACGGTGTCGGACGCTCAATTACATGAACACCAATGGCGGAATGACCACGCCAATTTGCGCGTATTTTCAACTTGCTGCAAGCATGAAGTGGTTTCCGCGTCACCTGGATCGAGACCTCTTCCTTGCAGCGAGTGTTCTTCTCTTTTGGGCCTCAAGAATTTCAAGCAGGCCATTCGTCGCCCGGCGCCTGATGACAAGAATTACATCTATGTCAACAAAAAGTACCGGAATCAGCTGCTCGGCCACATTTATGCTCGGTCAATAGGCTTGAAAGAAATCATCGAAACCTCGGTGGGATCTCTACTTTCTTCTGACGCTCAGATCTAACTCGAAGTTCCAGGACGCCAAGAACACTCCATGCATCAAGTTTGCCCAGGGAACACTTCAGGGCAAGTATACAGAATTCGCGGTTTTTGAGGATCTCGTCGAGGCCATGGTCATGAAAGTGGACAAGCTCGAACGCGGTGTAGGCATGCAAAATTTCAAATATCCGCCTGCGTGGGACGAGTTGTGCCACATTGTTCAGATTCAAAGTCCCAGAGCTGCTCGTGCGCTCGCTGAACATTTCCCTGTCCGGACTCAGCGAAGCTTTCGGTATATTCATATTTATTCTCTTTTGGTTTCCATGCTTAATTGCTCGCTTTCCAGAGCGAAAGAAGCCCGGGAGCCACGCTTTCCCGTGGACATTGGCGACAGGACATTCCAGCTTGTCGAAGACTATCTAGCGACACTCGATTATCACGGCCCGGTCAATCTGAGCTGCGATGACACCAAACTCTTTCCTGGTTTGCACTTGTATCACGACGGGAAAGAAGGTGCCGACTACTTGGTCGGAGCCGTCGATGGGCCCATCCGAGTCGCTGATCCCGCCGCAATGAAGGCCGTTCTTGCGGATGCTAAAGTCATGAAGGCTACAAAGGTAGGCGCTTGTTGCGGTTCCGCAGCGCCGTCGACTAATGTGTACTCCAGGTTCGAGTGTGGTGCTTGACCGTCCCACTTCCGGGACTTACCCCACTGGTTGTGGCCGCTATGCCGATTCCGAACGACATGAAGGCGGAACAACTAGTGTTGTTCGGGTCGGGTCGGGCCTGAAAGCCCGGGCTTGGGTCGGGTCGGGGTAGGGTCGGGCCTGGAAAATATCCCGAGCCCGACCCTAGGCCCCAAGTAGGGTCGGGTCGGGTCGGGCTTGGGCCTGAGCCCGGGCTTGAGTACATTTTTCAGAAGCTTGGTTGAGTGAGTCTTTCCATCCTGAACATGTTCTAGGATGAATCCCTCACCTCATGTAGACCCTACGTTTCCTCTTCCTTGCAGTAATAGTCTGAATTAGGGTCGTAACAAAAATTTGAACCACCATCAAAATCACCGAGAAGTTCTCTTTCACTATCTGCCCCCAAATAGGCTGAGATATGATGTCAAAATGTGAGGCCCACAGTAAAAGCCACACTGCACATCTTGTGCACATCCCGAAATCACTTCTCAAACATTTTTTCTTCGTCCAAAGTCGGGGGGATAGGGTACACGAACCGACCCGGGCTCAAGCCCGGGTCGCGGGCCTTGAAAAATCTCAGGCCCGACCCTAGGCCCGACGCCAAGTAGGGTCGGGTCGGGCCTGGGTCGGGTAGGGTCGGGTCGGGCTTGGGTCGGGCTTGGGCCTAAGCCCTGGCCCGGGACATCACTAGGAACAACTCCTTGTTCCACTCGAAAAGATCCTGTTTGGGCTTCTAGAGCGCAATATTCGCGTCGTCTCTTACGCGTGCGATGGTACAGAGGTAGAACGATCTGTCCAGCGGATGCTGGTGGCCAAAGCGGAGAGAACCATCACCCACACGATTCCCAGTCCAATTCCAGGGGCACCCGACTTTATCATTGTAATCGGCTTCTTTCACGGTGTCCCTGTTATCATGATCCAGGATTCGAAACATGGCCTCAAGACGTTCCGCAACAACTTGTTCACCGGCGCTCGCATGCTCACATTTGGAAACTTCACGGCAATCTTCCGACGCATCTACCGGATGGCGATGGATCGCAACGCACCCGTATACAAACGCGATGTCGAACGACTTGATCGCCAAGACGACCCTGCTGCTACTCGTCTGTTTTGCGCAGAAACATTAGCCTTTCTCAGCCAAAATTTTCCGGAAGACGTCGGCGAAATTGTCTACCTCTTCGTTTTCGGAGAGCTGGTGGATGCGTATCAAAACCGGGAGATTTCTCATGCTGAGCGAGTTAAGGTGCGTCATTTTCTTGGTCCCGAGGGATTTTTGACCAAGTGGATAAATAGATGGTGTTGCGTGCTCGCTATTTTTTGGATGCGTGGGCACGGTTCCTCGACGTTGCCGGCTATAAACAGTCGCAATACTTTCTCTCTTGCGAAGCTGTGGACATCGCGCGCATCCTCATTGAAGGCTTAGTCGGTTTGGTCATCGTTCACCGTGACCACGTCCCCGATAACTTCCCCCTGCTTCCTTGACTGCATTCCAGCGAGCCATGCGAGCACACCTTTGGCAACTCTCGAAAAATCGTCAAAGACTTCACAATGCTCGACTTTGTCTATATGATCCCAAAGCTGCGCATCACGATGCGTCAAGCTGTCCTAGCTGCCAAATCCTCCGATCCCAAGGCGCGTGCGGAGGGATATAGCCACACATACTACGACAACAGGGGCGCGAATTTACTGACACTGGCTGTTTACCCGTCCGACGCCGAAATCAAGGTGGCCGCCGAACTGGCCGCTGCGGAGTCCAACACACTGGTGTCCCTTCTCGGGCTTGTACCGGAGCAGCTATTTCGGAAACAGCCCGCGCCTCTGCCTAGCATCAGTGCATGGTATATCGACGACGATGATCAACAGGATCACGACGAGGACTTTGATGACGTCGAAGAAGACAGACCGTCTGAAGCTGAATTGCTTCAGGCGCTCATTGACGAGCAGGAGCGCGAGGATGCCCCGTCGTACGGCCCTCGCGTGACACGGGAAATAATGTCATTGACGTGTGCGAGCATAGCGGTATCGACCGATGAGCACATGCGGGTGTACGCTTCAATTCTGATGTGGTGCGCTCAATTACTAACTTAAAGCTTTAGGCAAGAATTCCAACAGCTAGACGAGGATGAATTGGACGCCGTCCTGGGTGAGGACTATGTGACACTGCAGCAGACTATGTCCCATATGTCTGCTCAGCCGACGATACCGCCTGTGCAGATCCCCGATGAAACGTCCAAAGCGTTTGGCAGCAGCCTTTACACGTCGACAAACACCATCGATTTCTCGCCGCTCGTAGCACAGCGTCGCCAGCACCAGACGAAGCAGGCCGAGACGGGCATTCGGACTAACACCAGAGCCTGGGGGAATGATACATCACCCTCGCTGAACCAGCGAAGCGACATGATGTATCATCTCCCCTACTCCAGCGACACAGCTGATACATCACCCAGCGACCTGTCCCCGCGTTCCCAAGCCAGTATCGTCGTCGTGCTACACGGCGTGCTCACATAACCGCATTAGGAAGACAGCGATCAAACGCTCTCGTCGTCGTCCCCCACAGCGAGCAGAAAAATATAGCGTAAATTCTTGAAAAAAATCTGCATTGTACCATCGCTGTGTAGGATACATGTTGTACAAAATCTAAGGCGACTGCGAGCGCGATGAAGCACAGGATCGATATTTGTCCGAAAATATGCGGGCCCAGGAGCAGGGTCGCTCGGTCGTTCGTGGAGCCAGCGACGCGCGCGTGGGCGGCAATATCTGTCCCGCCCCGTACTGCAGCATCACGGCTTCAAGAAGCGACCACGCAGGTCGATGCGGGAGCGCGGACTATGCTCTACATAGTGACGGCGGTACGAATAGCACAGCGGGGCGCACAAATGCGTAGCAACGCTAACGTGCGGTAGCGCCCGCGCACCCGTGCACACCGCGCTCCCCTGCGCATCGCACTAGCAGGAAGAACGCACGTAGCTGCCTGCGATTGCCCCCTGCCGTCGCCGATCCCTACTGGCGGCCGCCCACGACAGTGCCGGGGATGCTGCTACTGCAGCTGGCCGGCCGCCTGGCGCGGCGGTTGCGCCGCTTGTAGCAGGTATGTGGCCGCTCCGTCGATGCCTTTCACAGCAGCGCCGCGTACGGGGCAGCAGGACCGAGCACGGTACCGCTGCTCCAACGGACGGCCTCTACGCGCACGGGACTGGGCCCTGCGGGCTCAGGCTGGGGCCGAGAAACGTGGCCGTGGGGCGAATGGGATGTGGTGGTATTGCAGCAATGGCTGCACCGCTTGAGCAGGCGGCGACAGGGCAGCGAGACGATGGGACGGGGGGAGGAAGCGGGGTGAGTATCGGGAGGTCTGTGATGAACGTAGACGCACCGCCGAACGTGAATGTAGCAAGCTCTCCCATGCGTACCGACAGCCAGCAACCCTCGGCTCGCTCGGGCCCGCAAAACTGGGATTTCGACGACCACCGGGGGCGCAGAGCCAAACTGCGGGGGCGAGGACCTTCTTTCGGAGCGAAAGATAGCAGAGAAGGCCGTACAGGCTTCCCAAGGGCGGTTTGCAAGAGTTTGCGATCGAAAATGAGAGCGGTGGAAAAACCGCGATATCAGGCGGAGGGCTGAACAGAAATGACGGGGGGTTGAGAAGGATAGTGTGAGAGGGATAGCACAGGGGTGGGCCTGGAATTTGGGGACAGGGAGCGTTGTCTGGGACCTGGCGGACGAAGACGTGGTGGGGGGAGAAGAGAGAGTCACTGCTGTTACAACGTGACATTGCGGATTCCCACAGTATCACCGGAACAAAAACCACTTTCGTTTGGCCGTCCTGGGCACTCGGAAAATACTCCGATATGGTAGAAGCTACCGGACTGAAGAACCAATCTCGATTGTTCCAAAAATTCTGAGAAAATACAAAAACTGGGTCTACTGAAATTATCACCTTTTCCGAAAATCGTCGCCACGCCACTGCGACTTGCGGAAATCCGGGATCTTTCGACGTAGTAAAGGTCAGGGAGGCTAGCCAACCTCGAAAATGAAAGATCTCACCAGTCAGAGGTTTGTGACAAGAAATATACATCGAACGTGTCCGTTAACAACTGTAAACGAAGGCTAAAACCCATTGTAGTAGTACGTTGGCATTGGACTCAACCAATGTTCAAGTACCAAAAAAAAATCAAATTGCTGTTGGGAAACTTAAGACGATTCAGAACCGTGTCCCTTTTTTACTTTTGCTACTTGCTATCCTCGCGGACCGCTGGAAGGTCTCAATTCGTCGGATTTTGACCCATCAATTCCCACTGATGGCTTCGTTGGACCATTTGTGCGTGCAAGAGAAGCGAGGCAGACATAAACCGCACTCGTTGGATACCTTACAAGTAGAACATATCCCAGAAAAATAAGGATTGCATTGAAAACAATAAGGATAGGCCGCCAAAACTAAAATGCAGCCCAAAACCAAATTCCGCAATCCGGAAGGTCAACAACGCGTTCATGATTTACAGATACTATCTGTATACAGAGAATGTACTATATATTGGATTCACGACGAGCCAAGATGCGAGTGAGAAGTTGGAGCGCCAGGTTGGGCAGGGAGTGCGAAATGTAAGTGGCGTAGATATCGTTATATTCATGGGCTGTTGTAGCATGGTCCGAATTCACGTCAAGCCAAGATGCGCGCGGGCGGCTGGAGCGCCAGGTGGGGCAGGGAGTGCCAAATATGACCGATATCAGTGAATTCATTTGCAACAGCCCTTTACAAGCAGCGGAGCGGCACCATTGTATGGGGTATTACATGTGAAGTATAACCCAGATAAACCCAGCGGCAGTAATGGGAGCTGCATGCTGAAACTGCGGTAGAACATTCTGGTCGAGTTCTGGCGCAAATTCGTGGCTTGCGATCCTGATAGTCGTTATTGTGACCACCAATAGCAAATGCGGGATGTTAGTACTCCATTACATGCCAGAACGTCGGCCAGGAGAGCAAGGAACGAGCGGGGGCGAGGAACAAGCTGAAACGGCAGCAGATCCGATTGCGGCCGAAGCGGGTCGCCGATCAAGGCGCGAACACATCCAGAAGCAAGGGAAGAGCACCAGTAGTCTGTGGCCCAAGTTTCAGCCCGACAGGTGGCCAGGTACAGCTTTTATGGTCAAAGCCAGCCTGGCAAGCAGTGGCCGGCGGACGCGAGAAACAGCCTTTTTGGGCCCAATGAGAGCACAGTAAGACACTTAGAGGGATAGTCGTGTACCAGGTATATGCTGAGGGCGAGGGAGCCACCAGGGGCGAGGAGGCAGCACGGGCGAGCCAGAGTGATGGAGGGTGGAAGAAGAGGGTGTGATGCTAATATGTGTCAACAAATATCCCAATTTGGGAATGGCGGGCGCGCCCCGTGCACGGACCAGGCAATGCCCGAACAAGCGCGGGCGCCTGCGCATGGGTGTGGGAGCCCAAAGCGGATGTCTCGGTCAGTGATGTATCAGCCACTTTGCTGGGCCACCGAGGCTGATACATCATGCCGCTTCGCTCAAACCACGGGACGTGATGTATCAAAACCCCATATACGCCTGGGACTAAATCCACCAGCTCTGATGCCTCTGAATCGGAACCGGAACAGGAAAAGTCTATTCGCCGCGAGATCCTCCGGAAGTTTCACGAGATTTTGAAGGAAGATCGTCACGCTCGCGCGCCAGGAACTGCCGTGGAGCGACAGGTTCGTATCGGGGCGACTACAGGTACTGGTAATGCGGCCAATGCTGCTGCTGTCGCATCTGCCGCTGCCACGAAGGTGAGGTTTGAACTTCTTCTCTGGACTAGTATGTAATTGTCTTGTTTCAGGCTGCAACCCGCCGCGCAAAATTGTTCAAGGAAGCGAAGGTCCCCCAACTTCCGCTGATATCTGCAGGCGGTGTTTCGAAGATTCAAAAGCTGGCAATCGGCGATTTCGGTATCGTGTGGACTGAAACTGGGCTGAGAGTTGCACAGGGTATGCTCTTTATAACATGATTTATTATTCACTTGTTCACGCAATTACACACATCTGCAGTCCAGGCCATGTATTCCAAGGGTGGGGGAAAATACGGCAAGCACAACAACATCGATGACCACATCAATCTCAGCGGTATCTCGAACCTCGGCGCTCAAGTTTATGAACCGTTTCAGGGCCAGCACTTTCGCGCCATTACAGAAGCAACGGCCAGCCTCCAGACGAAACAATTTCGGTTGCTGCCGTCCTTCACATTCCTGTATCGTTTATCCTCGGCCCCCAAAACGACACCCAGCGGGATCGAGCTTTCCGCCGCGGACCTCTCCCTGTTCCAAGAGCTCAGCAGGAGGATCACCTCATTCGACTCAGCCGTGAAACAGTCTAGGTCACGCAAAAAGCAAGGCGCGGACGAGGACGGTGAAGAGGAAGATAATTAGATATTACCGTCGGTTTTTAGAGCTTGTCGAATGATTCTTAGATGCGGAGACGCCTTTGTAGCGGAATTTAGGCAAATTTGGTGCTTTCCCGACAAGTTCGAAGAAAATTTAGGCCTGTTTCACGGATCCCGACAATTTTGCCAAAAAAAAATGAGGCCTGTGCCAATCCCGACAGAATGGACCAAATTTTCAGATCTCAATCCCGACAAGTTCGGGCCGGACTGGAACAGGCATTTGACGCTACTATCCGGGGTCCTCCTCGAGGTCGCCCGAGATTGATGGCCCATCACCTTGAGGTCCACCTCACCTCCCGGCAGCACTAGTAGCGACGACGCGGTGGTGTGCAAGCGGGCGTGGGGAACGAGAAGCGGCGCAGCGGGATGCCATAGTAGGGTGATGCAGCGGACAGCCTGTGCTCAATTTGGACCGTCGAGTTACATCTCAACCGTGACGGCCAAGTGACGGCAACACTTTATAAGACTTTATACCGAAAGGGCAAGACAGCCGACATTAATATTACCCAGTTCTGTTTCCGAGTCGCTGTCAACCCTTCCGTTACGTGAGACTCCACGTTGCACAAGCACCGCACTCTTCGCCTCTAACCACCATGGACGACAAGTGCATCCCCGCCAACCCCGACATATCTGGTATTGGTGTTCGCGCAGCCATCTACGCACAGAATCTCTTATGCTTTGCGCCGGTTGTCGCGCACCTTTGGGACGGGAACGTCTCGGCCGATGAGATGAGAGGCGTGAAGGACCAATCTATCGGCATGCTTGCCATTGCCTTCGCGATTCTCATCTCCACCATCATCGGTGCCGCAAACGCTAGCAGCGGACAAGTCGTAACCAGTTTCCACGGAGCGGTCATTCTCGATCTGAGCTGGATGAACAATACCAGCACTTGGATCTGGTTCCTGTTATATGCTCACCATCTCACCAAGCCGAACGAGAAAAAGGAGGGCAATAGCGATGAAGAAAGGAAACTCATACCTGCGATCTGGTCAGCCTGGATCAATTTTCTTTTCTCCCCTCTTCGTCGGCTTGTGAAGGACACTAGTGCAGGGACCGCTGTGGAGGAAAAGGGTGCTTCTGGCGGAGTTAGGATTACTAGTAAGCAAAATACTGGACCGCTGTGTCGCACTCAAATCTTGCCTGCAGTCTTTCAACGTGCCTGGTACTTTGTCTCCGAAAAACCCGTTCTTACCCTCGGCTCCATCCACCTGTCGGTTATGGGCGCTATCGGTCTATGGCTGTGGAGCAATCCATCAAAGTTCGGTACCCCCATCGGTCCCTGTGATCCATCAGTTACGGTGGTTGGTGGTGCTGTACGGTTCTCCTCGCCGGGATTGCGCATCTTTTCTCTGGCAATTTATTCCCTCCTCGTCATTCCCGGTCTCAACCTTATCACCCCCTTCCTCTTCTTCCTCGCACTCCATATAACGTACAACAGGTCTCGGAAACACCATCCCGACTTCTGGGGACGACTCGAGCATCTCTTCGATTCATTTGCCCGCATTCCGAATATTTTTCAAGACTTTCACGGAACAGTACGACGTGCTGCCAGTGCTCTGCAAACCATTCCTGGATCAATGGGTGCACTATTTCGGAGGCGACGCATTACATCTCCCGATTTGGAGTCTGGCACACAGGGTTCTAGTCCTCCTTCTGGGCGCTCTACTCCCGCACAACCTGCCCCGACGCCACTCAAAAATCACACAGCCTTTCTCATTGTCGGCTTAGTCTGTCTTGCCGTCATCAACGTCATCCTCCTCGTCGATATTGAACTCACGCTTCGGCGTAATAAAGGGGACCAATCTCAGGAAGAGGCTCAATGGGGGTTTGGCCAGGTCCTAGCATTGCTTCTTCTCGTCGTTCCCCTGCGCGATTTCGTGACATCCATTCTGGATATTCAGAAAAAAGTCGAGGACGAGAGAAAGGCGAAAGAAAAGATTCAGAAGGATTTCCAAGAACATCTCCAACAAGCTATCGACGCTGAAACCTTTGAGAGTCATGATTTTCAAGACTTGATTGAGCGGGGCGCTGATCCGACGCGGAAGCTGGAAAGTATGTATTCACGATATATATTGTCAGACATACACGTAACAACTCCCACAGATACCTTCCATTTTGTGACGCTTCTAGAGTTTGCGGCATACAAGGGGAATGAGAGTCTTGTCCAATATCTTCTTAGCAAGGGGGTGAAAGACGATGAAGGTAAGCAAAGGTATCTTCATTTGTATAACCTGCACTGTAATTGTCAATCAGGAGGCGCATTCCAGGCTGCTGCTCGGCACAACAAATTTGGGACCGCCCACCTCCTAGTGAAGGGCAGAAGCGATGCAGATAGGGCAGGTAAGCTTGGTTGACCTTGGATTGGACGTTTTACAAGGTGCTTTACATGAAGAAACGGCGGGAAGAGCGATCCACCTGGTGGTGAAATCATTGAAGGATTCCAATTCAAATGTTTGTAAAGCTGTGCTTAACTCCTTTTCTCGTCTCGGAGCACGACGTATGAGTTCTCTTCTCCAGTCTGAGCACTTTGTGGCCTACTGACGCTGGTTTGTAGCGGAATTCCAGCAGGAGATCCGGGCAGCAATTCCCATGGTCGTGGAATTGCTGAAGCATTCCGGTCGGGTTGTTCGTGAGGCTGCGCTTCAGTCCCTCGCTGGTTTTGGAGCACAAGGTATGCATTCTCTTCTCCAGTCTGAGCACTTTGTGGCCGACTGAGACTGGTTTCTAGGGGAATTCCAGCAGGAGATCCGGGCAGCAATTCCCATGGTCGTGGAATCGCTGCAGGATTCCGATCGGGATGTTCGTGAGGCTGCGCTTCAGTCCCTCTCTGGTTTTGGAGCACAAGGTATGCATTCTCTTCTCCAGTCTGAGCACTTTGTGGCCTACTGACGCTGGTTTGTAGCGGAATTCCAGCAGGAGATCCGGGCAGCAATTCCCATGGTCGTGGAATCGCTGCAGGATTCCGATCGGGATGTTCGTGAGGCTGCGCTTCAGTCCCTCTCTGGTTTTGGAGCACAAGGTATGCATTCTCTTCTCCAGTCTGAGCACTTTGTGGCCTACTGACGCTGGTTTGTAGCGGAATTCCAGCAGGAGATCCGGGCAGCAATTTCCATGGTCGTGGAGTCGTTGAAGGATTCCGAGTCATATGTTCGTCGGGCTGCGCTTCAGTCCCTCTCTGATTTTGGAGCACAAGGTATGCATTCTCTTCTCCAGTCTGAGCACTTTGTGGCCTACTGACGCTGGTTTGTAGCGGAATTCCAGCAGGAGATCCGGGCAGCAATTCCCATGGTCATGGAATTGCTGAAGGATTCCGATTGGGTTGTTTGTGAGGCTGCGCTTCAGTCCCTCTCTGGTTTTGGAGCACAAGGTATGCATTCTCTTCTCCAGTCTGAGCACTTTGTGGCCTACTGACACTGGTTTGTAGCGGAATTCCAGCAGGAGATCCGGGCAGCAATTTCCATGGTCGTGGAGTCGTTGAAGGATTCCGAGTCATATGTTCGTCGGGCTGCGCTTCAGTCCCTCGCTGATTTTGGAGCACAAGGTATGCATTCTCTTCTCCAGTCTGAGCACTTTGTGGCCTACTGACGCTGGTTTGTAGTGGAATTCCAGCAGGAGATCCGGGCAGCAATTCCCATGGTTGTGGAATCGCTGCAGGATTCCGATCGGGATGTTCGTGAGGCTGCGCTTCAGTCCCTCTCTGGTTTTGGAGCACAAGGTATGCATTCTCTTCTCCAGTCTGAGCACTTTATGGCCGACTGAGACTGGTTTCTAGGGGAATTCCAGCAGGAGATCCGGGCAGCAATTCCCATGGTCGTGGAATCGCTGCAGGATTCCGATCGGGATGTTCGTGAGGCTGCGCTTCAGTCCCTCTCTGGTTTTGGAGCACAAGGTATGCATTCTCTTCTCCAGTCTGAGCACTTTGTGGCCTACTGACGCTGGTTTGTAGCGGAATTCCAGCAGGAGATCCGGGCAGCAATTCCCATGGTCGTGGAATCGCTGAAGGATTCCATTTGGGATGTTCGTGAGGCTGCGCTTCAGTCCCTCTCTGGTTTCGGAACCCAAGGTATGCATTCTCTTCTCCAGTCTGAGCACTTTGTGCCCTACTGACGCTGGTTTGTAGCGGAATTCCAGCAGGAGATCCGGGCAGCAATTCCCATGGTCGTGGAATCGCTGAAGCATTCCGATCGGGTTGTTCGTGAGGCTGCGCTTCAGTCCCTCTCTGGTTTTGGAGCACAAGGTATGCATTCTCTTCTCCAGTCTGAGCACTTTGTGGCCTACTGAGACTGGTTTCTAGTGGAATTCCAGCAGGAGATCCGGGCAGCAATTTCCATGGTCGTGGAGTCGTTGAAGGATTCCGAGTCATATGTTCGTCGGGCTGCGCTTCAGTCCCTCGCTGATTTTGGAGCACAAGGTATGCATTCTCTTCTCCAGTCTGAGCACTTTGTGGCCTACTGACGCTGGTTTGTAGCGGAATTCCAGCAGGAGATCCGGGCAGCAATTCCCATGGTTGTGGGATCACTGGAGGATTCCGATTGGGATGTTCGTGAGGCTGCGCTTCAGTCCCTCTCTGGTTTTGGAGCACAAGGTATGCATTCTCTTCTCCAGTCTGAGCACTTTGTGGCCGACTGAGACTGGTTTCTAGGGGAATTCCAGCAGGAGATCCGGGCAGCAATTCCCATGGTCGTGGAATCGCTGAAGCATTCCGATCGGGTTGTTCGTGAGGCTGCGCTTCAGTCCCTCTCTGGTTTTGGAGCACAAGGTATGCATTCTCTTCTCCAGTCTGAGCACTTTGTGGCCTACTGAGACTGGTTTCTAGTGGAATTCCAGCAGGAGATCCGGGCAGCAATTTCCATGGTCGTGGAGTCGTTGAAGGATTCCGAGTCATATGTTCGTCGGGCTGCGCTTCAGTCCCTCGCTGATTTTGGAGCACAAGGTATGCATTCTCTTCTCCAGTCTGAGCACTTTGTGGCCTACTGACGCTGGTTTGTAGCGGAATTCCAGCAGGAGATCCGGGCAGCAATCCCCATGGTCGTGGAATCGCTGAAGCATTCCGATCGGGTTGTTCGTCGGGCTGCGCTTCAGTCCCTCTCTGATTTTGGAGCACAAGGTATGCACTCTCTTCTCCAGTCTGAGCACTTTGTGGCCTACTGACGCTGGTTTGTAGCGGAATTCCAGCAGGAGATCCGGGCAGCAATCCCCATGGTCGTGGAATCACTGAAGGATTCCATTTGGGATGTTCGTGAGGCTGCGCTTCAGTCCCTCTCTGGTTTTGGAGCACAAGGTATGCATTCTCTTCTCCAGTCTGAGCACTTTGTGGCCTACTGAGACTGGTTTCTAGTGGAATTCCAGCAGGAGATCCGGGCAGCAATTCCCATGGTTGTGGAATCACTGAAGGATTCCGATCGGGATGTTCGTCGGGCTGCGCTTGAGATCCTCTCTGGTCTTGGAGGACAAGGTATGCATTCTACCTGATCCCCAAGAACATGGCCGTAACACATTCAATCCACCAAGATTTTGAAATCATTCTTATCACTATACTCCACTGGGGGACACTCGGAGGGACAACAGCCATAGCAAGTCTATTGAGCTTGCTAAAGTGAGTGTAGTTGCATTTTGCATTCATGATACGAACTGTTGGATCCTCCCCTCTCTGAATTCCCGGAACAAACAGCCATCCTGCATTCACCGCCACCTCACTGGGCTATTCCAAATTGGCCGACGTTTCGAGAGTTGGATTGCCTGCACTTTTTTACAGCAGTTTGTGAAAGTAATGACACTCTTCTAAAGATAGTTACATAAAAGAAAGCAATTTAAACAGCCCAGATTTCCTTGCTCTGTTCTCACTCATTTCTCAACAGACTTTCTCGAATATAGATGCATTAGAAAGCAGTGAAGTGGGGCTTCCAGACTGTACCCTACTCGCTGAGTAGATTACATGATTTGTATGTTCCAAAATTCGGGCTACCTGATTTGAAGCAGATGCAGCAATAAGCAGATGCGGCAATGGCCATATCTTCGCCATCTGTCAACCGATTTGCCTAAATTCAGATGATTCTGAAAGCTAGAATGAAGGCAATCATTGGTGCGTATTCTTAAAATGAAACACGCATGATTCCCACCCGTAAGAATGGAGTTACGGATCTGGACTGAATATCCAGTCCTGGTAGGTTGCCTGCGGTCAAACCAAGAGATATCATATTTTAGAGCTTTGCCTCGATCCTAGCTTTGGGAATCACCAGAATCATGCAAATCCATCCACAGATGGCGAAGATATGGCCGTTGCCGCATCTGGTTCAAACCAGGCAGCACAGATTTTGGGACATACAAATTATGCAATCTACCCAGCGAATAGGGTATGGTCTGGAAGCCCCGCTTCGCTGCTTTCGAACGCGTCTATACCGTATTTTTTCGTTCAATTCGATACCGCGTGTGAAGCGTGACTATTCCAACCAATTCGATATCGAAAATGGCAGAATGATCTCGCGCAATTTATAGTCTCGCTTTCTGCGGCCCTGGATCCATCCTGGGCTGGCTGGAAAAGGCTAGATTCACCTAAACCTAATGCCCAGCCATTCCACCAATGATTCACCGCAATACGCATCAATGTACATCTGTTCTTGTTCGCAGCGATCGAATTGTGGCTGAGACTTGGATTTCCGTCCCCTCTTCTTGGAACTTCCGGCAACTTATTCTTTCCTATCTCGCTGTTTTGCGCTCAGATTTAAATGGTGCGTTCATGTGTTTCCTTCCACCTGGTCAAAATGATGCTGGCTCCATCGGATCGACCCTGCAGTGGGATGCTCAACTGAAATCAGCCGGCCGGTTTCTTGCCCATCCGCTTGGGAATCTACATGTCTTACGAATTGGCAGCACTACAATCCATCCTGTATGGCAACGTAGAGTGATCTGCTCCACTGAGCAGTAATCCGCTCGTTGATCCGGCTCTGCCGTATGATCCACGGCTCGGCGGACCTCGGCACCGTCGTGTTGAACTTTCCACCAGTGTTTATCCCATGGGAACTCGTCCCAGATTTTGGGCCATATTTCGTTTTTGTCCGAACTTTTGGCCAACCCTCGGCCCCCAGAATTGTCCGAATTCTGCCTCCAACTCGAACGGGAGTCAAACTTTGTCCGAACTTTGTATCTGGCTTCGAAAAATCGGAAAGAGCTTGCTCTTCAGCTGCGCGGTCATCGTCTGGGATGACCACAATATCTGTGATCTGAGAGGTTACTTTCCTTCCCCCTCTTGCCCCGTACCGTGCACAAAATTTTCACTGCCTTGCATGCCAACTGTTGCTCTATCATCAACCCTTCGAAAAAATTGTGCACTCGAGGACTAATCGTGCTTGGGAACAAATTGGGAAGGACCTTAACACAGATTTTGATATTTTCCTCTGCTGGGAGTAGGGCTCGGAACAAATTAGATGGACCAACCCTTTTCCAGCCTTAGCCAACCTTTGTCCGAATTTTCGACCCGACTTCGTCGCGACCACGATCAAAAATGTCCGAATTTCGAACCGACTTCAAGGTCCACAATCCAAAAATTTGTCCGAACTTTTGGGACGAGTTTCCATGGGATAAACACCGGTCCTTTTCCACCTCACTGCATCCTCCCTTGACGGTTCATCTCTCTGTGCACCTTCAATACTATTATATAGAATCTACCCAAATACAGCAAGACCCGAATGTTGAATCGCAAATGAATCTTGGATCGTGTTCAAACTTCAAGGTTCAAGATCAATTCGAAGATGAGGACCGTCTTGACATTGCGCAGAATCAAACACTGGGGCGAATTCAATCATATACTGACTGTCTTTAGGGGTAACCGTTGTCGAACCTGTCTCGCTCGTCCCTACAGATGCCGGGAATTCTTCGAAAAATACCACTGGGCCCGGGTGTGTCCGATTCGATTCAAACTTGTACTTCAAATTTTACTGACCTTACATACTGTACTTAGATCCTTACTCGCGAATCCCGGGTTTGTCATTAAATGGTACTAGGCGCGTTGAATTCAACCTTTATTTCCCGCTGACTCCACCGCTTGACGCATGTTCAGGTTGTAGCCTTCACGGTTGGTTCGTAACTCAGTGAGGAATTTATGTCATTGCCTTGCACCTTCCAAGGCCGGCACTATCAACAAACGGTGGTGTATGCTTGTCTTTGTTGCGGCCTTTTGCATTTCCGTGCAGTCTTTTATTCAACAGACCTGCCCACCACTTGTTTTACGATTCAAATAATGCTCGCTGTTGAGTCAGCCTTTACTCGGACTCAGGTATGTCCAGATCCACTCCAACTAGCACCTACATTTGTTTGTCAACAGATTTGATACCCCATACTGTCGTCTCGTTGTATCCAGTCTATGTCCTGAACGCTGAAACTACGCTTCGAGGTTTTATTTATTTATTCAGTTGGAATTCTCCATCCTTCTCGACCGATGCATCTTTTGAGGACTCGATCGGAATTTGTTCTTGAACTGGACACTGCATTGCCGTGTGAGGTCATTTAATCAAGTAAATAAGATGAACAGCTAGCTACTCAGCCACCCTCAGAGCCATCTATATCTCTTGACCATCTTTCGAGTGACATTGAGCAGCAGGGCTGCGGACGGTGTAATGTCGTGGCAAGTGTTGAAGTAAAGGCTCGACTGGCCATATAGTCGGCTTGGCGGGCGCTATCTCGGCGCCCGACACGCGTCTAACCTTCCCCTTTAATCATGTACAGCTATATGTTCTCCTCGTCGACAGCTCCCATATCTGGGACTCCCATTGTTCACTGCCTTGTCTACAGCTTATTTACAGCTTCGTTTACAGCTTCGTCTACGTATATAAACCACTACGTACGGAGACATACCTCAGCCGTTCACTTTATCGTGCCCGTCTGAGGTTTGTCTCCTTCTTACTTTTCTATCATTCACCGTTACTTATTTATGTTGTAGTATTCCTTCTTACAGGTATATAATATAGCCGTTCACTTTATCGTGCCCGTCTGAGTATTCCTTCTTACAGCAAGAACAAAGCTGAAGTTACGTGTCGACGAGCGGAGGGAAAAAATCAGCTGAATACACTGGTTGAACTATTCGAGTTTTTCGGTGAAAAAATCGGTGAAAAAAAGTTTGGATTTTACAGCACCTTTTTCACGGAAAATGTGAATCAAAAATGTGAAACATCTTGGTGAATATTTTGAACTTCAACAAGAATTCACCACTTTCTTACCAGAAATTCACCAGATTCATAAAATTCACAAAGAGCTTTCACATTTTTCACTTTGGTTTTGCTGAAACAGTCGGTGTAAAATCCAAACTTTTTTTCACCGATTTTTTCACCGAAAAACTCGAATAGTTCAACCAGTGATAGATACATATGATACGCGGATTTGTCTTTGCATAGGGTACTCTAGCTAGATTGAACCGACCATGTCTCGAGTTAGTGTTGCCGCGGCTTGGCTTGGCTCCGTCAGCCGACCGAGCCGAGCCGTAAATTAGCCGAGCCGAGCTAGCCATTTGGGGAGCGGCTTCTTACGGCTCGGCTCCGGCTCAAGCCGGCTCTCGATTTGGCTCAGCCGCAGCTCCCAACGGCTTGACCTTCCACTTTTGAAGTCTTACTACCCTCCAATCTCCTGCATCCTCTGGAACACCTCTGCTCTCTGAGCCCGCTTGGCGACATCCTCCACGGCCTAAATCCAACACCGATCCCATTTCCCATGACAGTGACAGCCACGCCGCCAAATCGTTCGCCCCGTCTTGTCTCGCATGCCTCGTCTTTGGTCCAGATTGAAAAGAGCAAATCCTTGATGCAATGCATGGAATGAGTACTACCGTTATGTTCCCCCAACCTTGAAGCCTTCGCACCGCAGACAGTACACTGGCAGCATTTTCTCTCCCTCTGACGTGCTTTCAAGTATTATCTATGTGCGCATACCGCAATTTGTTGAAGTTGACTTCAAGCATGAATCCTGTTTTCGTTCGAAATGATACCCAAAGTGCATTGAAGGATAGATTTGCTATTCACCCGAGGCTCGTTGGTTTTTACTTGCACACTGGTAAGTATTCCATTCGCCGCTTGCCGCCCCAAATTGACCCTACCGTCAACCGGTCACCTTCTCAGCATCATGTCCACATCATCCCGCAGAGGCGGAAGAAGCATTTCAGCGTGCTGATAATACGAGCATAAACAGTCGTCAGTCGCGGATGATAAGGGGATCAAGGGCGCGCACCACGCACCGCGCCGGCTCATAATGGAATATTCTTAGCTGCAACCCGGGCATCCAAGGTCCGGGGAGGCACAAGAAAGAAAGACGGCGGGGTGTGCTGAGTAGATGTATACCGCGCTGGCAGCCCAATCGGACGAGGACGTTGCGGCGACGGCGATGTCGGTGAATGGTGATCGGCTGGTCTCAATGGCGCACACACGCCAAGTCCCAGTACTCTCCAAATCCACGGGGATGAGGTTACCTAGGAAGGTTATTAGTTAGGCCGACCGTGTAAGTAGGAGAGCGAGAAGGAGAAAGCAATAGGGATGGAAAAAATGGCACGGGAGAAAGCGTAGAGAGTAGAAGGTGGGGGAGGACTACGGGAAGCAAAGGCATGTCCGCGCCGGCGAGATGCAGCGGGAGATTGCGTAGAATCGAAGCTAACGCACCTTTTAACCGATACTTCCCTCCTCACTCATACTCCTTCTACTCGATGCCCGCGTCCGCGCTGACCAGTAAGCGGGACTCGACGATCATCTACAATCAAGTCAGTAAAGCCTCAGAACAAAAAGAGGAGGTGGGCGGGGAAGGAAGGACAGAACGAAATGCATCCATACTCGCTCTCATTTACTCTGCTAACAGCCTCGAGTCGTTGTAGATGAGCTGGAGGCCGACGCGGACGTGGGCGTGCGCCCGCTCGTGGTGGCCGTCTGACAGTAGGTCGAGCGCTGGGCGCCGCCGCGTGCGTGTGTGGCTCCCGTGATACCGAATTAGACCACCTCTGTCTTGACGACGCGATGGAGATGGAAGGCGAGGGTGTCCGTGTGAACGCTGGACGTGACGCAGAGCGCTGACACTGGAATAGAATCAAGATGGCGTTGGGACGTCCAATGCTGCACGCACCCGCACAGATTGCACAGACGGTACTCAAAGCCACGTGGATAAGTTTTTGTGCGGAATCTGCGGATACGCAGTCCTCGACAGCGAGCATAGCAGGCCACGAGAGACTGAATTGGTTGGTTAGGACAACCAGCCGTGCATGCCAGGCATGATTCCGCACCTTGATAGCTCGATATCTCAGCCCCGAGTACCATTGTCGCACAAATTTCGTCCATCGAGTGTCCAGGTCATCGATGGCGATGATGGCGATAAGCAAGGCGCCAAGGAGGGTGGAATGAAAGCCGAAGGACTTTGCAGAGGCTGCAAGATGTCCTGGGACATGTCTCGGTGGACAGCAGTGAGGCGCAGAGACGCAGGACGCCAGGCAAGCAAATTTGTCGTAAAGCCGCGGCTAAGCTGAAGCCGAGCCGAAGCCGTGGGAGCCAGCCATTTAAAAATGGCTCGGCTCGGCTTCGGGACTGATGGCTTGGGAAGCCATCACAAGCCGAGCCGAGCCAGCCATAGCCGAGCCGCGGCAACACTATCTCGAGTGGTGACCCAACAATCTCATTTCGCTAAAACTCGAACCGTGAGATTTGAACACGATTCAATACAAGACGTGCCTCCGCTTCGCTCCGGCAGAATGTCTAATAGAAACTCAAACAATTTATTCATGCACTAGTACTTGACATTGAGGAGGGGCAATGTATGAGGGTTCGAGTACAATTGGACGTAAGCCAGCGAGATGTTCAACACTCGCCTTGAGCCGAGCGCTCAGGGAAAACATCATTTCAAAACTCAAATACATGTGGATAAAGACGTAACCACGCTAAACTGTAGAGAGTATCGGGAACAACCAAATAACGAGGAGCGCCGAGGGCCGCAAAACCACAGTTAGCTCGAACGAAATTGAGCCTGTGCATTTGAATCCGCGAGCTTGAGGTAGCCATAATAATGAAGGCCAGCCTTGGCAATTCTTCACGAGCAGTGGCAGCCATGCCGACATTGCGCAGCGGAAGTACGGAGATTAAGATGGCGAGAGATAGTGAGAGTGACAGAGATAGTGAGAGTGACAGAGGGGGTGCGGGCGAAGGATCCCTGATCAGGAGGACAGCAAACTGGCCTATCTGTTGAGGAGAATATTCGGTTGCTTGTGCTGCGCCGTAGGTAGCGCGTGAGTGTGATGTGCTGCGCAGAGTTCAGCTGGATGCGTCGCGTGAGGTTAATGAGGGAGACAATTTTGAGACCGGTTCATTTGCGGTCCTTGAAATCTGCGTTGCATAGATCCAGACCAAGAGATCTGCACGCTGGAGGCAAGGTTAGAATTTTCAACACCACCGAAACACAGCCCGCCTCGGTTGCGGCGTAGTTTCCGTAGGCCGCAGAAGAAAGAGCTTCCGATTCGCTCCGGTAGGCATTGAATCCAGACAGAAGCACAGAGCTTGAATAAAAACAGCGCAAAGGAAAGCGGAGGGAATTAGAGCTCGAGCGTGGGGGACGAGTGATCTAGGTATCAGATTTTGATTTGAATTCAGGTTTGGAATTTGCGGCAAAAATGGCTTTAGAACATTGCGCAGGGGTTTTGAGGACAGAATGACCCGAACATCTCGAAGGATGGTGGCGAGAAAGAAAGTGGGCCAAAAGAGGTGGTCAGAACGATGGACCAACGCCAGGCTATTTGTGGTGGAAGATCTTCGGCAAATCTAGCTGCGCCGGATGCAAGAAATTGCTGCGACGGCCTGCGCGGAAGTCAGCCGTACTATAAACCCGTTGAGAACATTGGGCTAATCGTCTTTGAGCGGGAGCTGTGTCTACACAGTAGATCGTGATTTAATGCTGCGCAAGGCCACATGTTTGGCTGAATCGGGGACTGTGTAGCTTTGAGGTGGTTGAAAATCTCTCGGCACATTGCAGGGACATGGCGGCAAAGGTTGCGAAGTGCGCAGTGCCAGGGAAAGAGACCCCATCAAGACCCGGTGCACCACTACGGATGAAGTAAAAGAGGGCGTTATTCAACAGCGAGAGCAGAGAGAAGACAATGGAGATAGACCTAGATGGGGCTAAGGCTCCAACCATTTCCGTGTATAAACAGTTTCAAACAGTTTTAACCGTTTCTGTTTCCATTTAATTTGACCTGGGCAGCAAACTGTTTACAAACTGTTTCAAACGGTTTTAAATGGTTACTCCCCGCGGCATCGCAGATCCGGGATGTGGGACGCAATTCCCGCCAGCATGGGCCTTCGGTGAGTGCCTAATGTTGCTTTCATCCTCAATTAACTCAATGCGTGGCAAAAAAAAAATGGTCTCTGGAGCCCTCTGGAGTGCGGTCTGATGTCGAACATCAGAACCTTTGAGATGACCCGAGACCCACCTCAGAAAATATCATGGAGTTGGCGGTGGAAAGTTGTACAGCAATAGATGAATACTCACTTGGACCACTGACGATAAGTACCGTGGTGATTCAGATGATTTGAACATGATCAGCCTCCCGGATCCCTAGCTTAGCTTGGACTTGGCGCAGGCCGCAGCTGGCTCCGGGCTTATATGACGGTGCCTTTGGGTTCCATTATAGGAAAATCGTGGCCAGAATGTAGCCTGAACCTGGAGTAGTGAAGGCCGAGTCGTTGGAAGGCAACAGAGGTGAGTGCGCGGCACACCACAACTTGTTTCATTGCCCCGCCAAAAAATACCCTTTTAAACAGTTTTAAACAGTTTAAAACTGTTTTAAAACCGTTTCCGTTTAGTTTGAGCGGATGCTTAAACGAAAACTAAATGGTTGGAGCCTTAGATGGGGCAAAAGCACAGCTTATGCACCATCTCGTTAAAGAACGGTTAATTCATCTCAGATCTGTGATTTGACACTCAGGGTCCCGCTGAAATTCTGAAGGCCCGCTGGGCATGTCCTGGTACCTCCTCCCAGACCCAGTGTCTCTAGTCTACCGAGTAGGTATCTCGTAGTGCCGGATTTTTTGAAATTGTAGGTCACTTGATTTTGGATGCTGCTCAAAGATTCGCTCGGCCGACACTCGCGCGTCCGCGCGAGCGCCGACCAGCTCACATTGAGCCGGCGACTGGATCTGTCGCTCAGGGTTAGACCAGGCCCCTTTGACTAGACCGGGCTTCTCATTAATGGAATTGTAAGTCAGTGCCTACTGCCACTGGTTGGCTTGCATTTGTTTGTTGTGCTTTCAGGTTTCGGAGAATTTTGGACAACGCACATCTGTTAGGACCCAAATATGTAGCTTGCGTTGGAACATGGAACTTGGAAGAAGTCGGAAATGTGGCTGCTAATAGGTGCTCGGCCAATCAACACTCGGGTATAAAAGAATCTCTGTAGCACAAAATTTTGAACCGCGCAAGAGGTTCAATGATCGAATAGACTCGCTTTGTGGTGATCGGGCGAAGGTTTTGGGACACAGGGAAATTGCTGAGGGAAGGGGGATCGGACCGCCGAATTCCGGATGATCGGTGCTGCGGTGATCGGGGCGAAAAGGATTAAAGGTTTTGGGACACAGGGAAAGGGAGTCCGGACCGCCAGACTCCGGATGATCGGTCATGATCGGCAGAAAGGACAATTCGCTCTGGAGACCTGGAACCGTAAACGGTACCAGGAATTTGGGCAAATTGTAGTATCAAGTGGTCCGTGGACAGAAATCAATTGAAGGGAGGAGTGTGAGGGTTGAAAGTTCAACACACGACTGTGCCGAGGTCTGCCGAGCTAGGGATCATACGGCAGGCACGGATCAGCGAGCAGATTACTGCACAGCAGAGCATATCACTCTACGTTGCCATAATCCTGGGTAATTACCCTTCTCGTAAGGTCAGTGCCAGTCACGGCTCATCGTGCTTCAATACTACAATTCTATGAATCAGCTCAATGCGGATGTTTTGGTTCCTCATGTGCCCTACAGTTATGCTCTAGATCTCAATCCAATTGGGAAGTCCCTCCTTTTCTTTTTCATCGAGTCACGTACTTAAACTCCCTCCTTTCGACTGAATATCTGGACACTCAGACCAAGTAACAATCCAATCTCGTATCCTCCAGTGCGTAGTACAACTCACAATTCAACTTGCTGCGTCCATACTCAGGGAATTTTCGCAGAGATCCAGCGTACAGTGCCCGTCGGCACTTCCTTGCAACCCACGTGCTGACTTCCCGATTGAGAATTTCGCTTCCAGATTAAAATTTTGAAGATGAACCCGGCCAAAAGAATGCGAATGGCACATAGTTTGAAAATGCTTATGTAATCGGTCATTTTTGGATTATTCTATCTGACAACCCCCCTTGTTAGAAACAACGGGGTTGTTAAACCTGATTTTATTTCTAGCAACCCCTTGGGTATTTATAACTTTTGTCACAAACTTCGTCTTGACCGGCTTGGCCCATTCTTGTTGATAGGCTGACCTGTTTGCGTGCGGCATCACACTCCGATCTCGCAATCAGGCAAAACGGAGCAGCGGCAGAGCAATACCGCAGGCATCTATACTGCGCTACGTTGGTGCCGCCAAAGCGGGATGGAGCCAGTGCCCTTTCCACAACGCGGCACCGGTATAAAGTCATTGAATTTGTTCTCAGCGAATATTGCCGGGGATGCCGATCTGCGGCATCCTCGGCCTGAGTTCTGACTGCTCACCGGCTCATCCGAACCACAGTTGGAATTGCTCCTTCCTATCCAAAATGTGAGGTGCAGCACCTGGGACCGATTGGAGTAACACTGGTGGCAGTGCCCGAGTTCTGGTAGACTTGCGGGGTGGCGGCAGCACTGTTGGCAGACTTTGCCGGATGGTTCATGCCATTTTGCTGCCATCATTCTGTGACGGAGTTTATAAATAAGCAGTTGTTAGATAGAAATGTTATTTTCTGCAACCCCGTTGTTTCTAACAAGGGGGGTTGTTAGATAGAATTATCCGTCATTTTTTCGGTCCTCGGACGCAAAATTTTGAAAATTTACTGCTGTTTCAAGGGATCTCAGCGCATTGAATAAGGTCCAAATACACAATAGAGTGCAAAACTACACTGAAGGCGGTCCGCTACGGCCGGATTTGGGGTGCTGACTAAACAAATGCTGACAAATCGGTCATTTTCTTTGGCTCGACAAGTAATTTTTTTTCAAAACTTTAGCTAGAACTTAGCTCTTTACAAGCCAGATACCTGCTATCATTCTGAGTTGATTCCCACTGTTTTTATCAAAATCAGTTGATTTCCCCGACTGCTGAATCATTTCCTAATTTGGACCAGTCACACACCCAAACGGGTAGTCACGAAGTGCCGACGGGCACTGTATTTCTTCACTTGAGCCCTATTATGTATTGCCAGGCCATTCTGACCCTCAAAATGGTGGCTACTGCATCATTCGACCAAATGTTCAGGTGACCGGTGACAGGTGCCGTGAACTGAACAAATTTGACCTCAGTGACAGTGACTTCGCGATTTTGGGGCTCAAAATGGGTAAAAAAAAATGCAAAAATCTTGAGTCCAGAAGATGCCGGATTTCTTTTTATGGTAATTTTCTCATGATTGCCGAGAAATGAACACTGAGTCCAGTGAACATTTGTGGTGACAGGTGACACCCCGTGAACATTTGGTTGAAAGGATACAGTATAGCATGAACACAGCCACCGTTTTGAGCGTCAGAATGGCCATGTGAATATGTAAGGCAATTCGATTCCACACAACTCCCTATAACGGTCAGCTTTTTTTTTTGTTCCCGCTGACTGTATGAACCGTATGCGACACCGAGTCATGCCATTGTAACAGACAACACTCGGTGTCCCGATCTTCCGCCCACCTAGTGCCACTTTCCTCCCAGCCTCGACCTCTCGTACTCTGGCATGCGCTGCATGTGTCTGCGGTTTTCCCAGGAGAATGAGTCTTAGAGACTAAGCGGCACCCTCTCACTGGGATTAGTCCCACAGGTTTTCTTTCACTAAGCTTGAATCTAAAGGTGGAGCAACGGTACAGAACGGCGAGAACGCCCAGGAAAATGATTGATATTGGCTCCCGACGCAGTGCACATGTCCTCGTTGAGTACGAAACTCGCTCCCTTAGTTGATAAGAACTGACCGCGGAACGGGACCACCCTTCGATGCAGCGTGGTTGGACATCTTTTCAGCTGCATCGCGAAATGGGTACAGCAAAATTGAAGGCCGGTACACCTTGTTTGGATACGCGCCTGATGCTCCTCCAAAAAAAAAAACCAAGCGCTTGTTGAATATGGGATTCACTCGCACAGCCTTCTTGAGAACCAGTATGGCAGTTACGAATCGTACCTCCCATACGGGCCTGGAGAAAATGACGCGGTCGGCGCACACTGACGCGGCCCTGACGCGGCATTGGCGCGCCACTCCCCGAAGTTCTTAGATAGTGTTGTTGAGTGTTGGAATGAAGTATTATGTGCGCCAGAGCGTTACAGGATGTTCAGGGCTGGTGCTTGGACCGATCCGGAAAGGGAATCGTGGTATTTTAGTGCAAAAAATAGGCTGAATTCAAGTCTAAGTCACCCGGATTGTTCTCTGACACGATGTGGCGTATGTATACATCCTTTCCAGGACTCAGAAGACCCTCCAGAAAGGTCTGTGACATGTTCTCAATTTGCATGTTCACGAGTCAAGGCCACACCAGAGGTGCGTCACTGCGCGTCAACGCCGCGTCACTGCGCGTCAACGCCACGTCAATGCGCGTCAATGCCGCGGCACAGACCATTGAACCTGTTGATTCCAAGGAGGAGTCTTCGATGCTCATACAACCATTACACTGATTACAAGTGATTCCAGTGGGTACTTGAGTCGCAGCACACTCAAATCTTCTCACGGTTCAATTCATTCGCGTACCCACTCGATTATCCCCAATGTTTAATTTAATGTCACATCCCCGGCATTTACACGGTGGCTGAGTGCCTCGAAACTGCCTCCTAATTTGTATTCCAGGCGTCCGTAGTTTTTTTGGCTTGTCAGAGCAGCGTTAAACATCTAGACTCTACGAACCTGTGCAGCCTCCCTTCCAGGCCGGCCACTCCTACCACAAACAACCCAGTCCCTCATGGGGCAGACACCACTGTTGTACTCTTTATATTCGCCCACTGGTTCAATATGTAGGTCTTAGTTGGGGGAAATTTAAGGAAGCGAGGTGTTAGATTTAAGCAGTTCCCAATTAGGAAGTGTCGATGCAAACTGTTCAAATTGAGCACCTGGGATGAACTGCACGTTTCAGACAGCAAATCTTAAGTGTCCCAGGTGTACAGTTAGCTAATGAGTGAAAATAGTCATAGGGTGAGTAAATAAAGACCGGAACATGCGAAATGCAACACTGGGATGCTTAAAATGTCCGTTCAAGTTCAACCGCACTGAGATACCGGCAAGGTGGATATATGATGTCAAGCATAGAGCCAGGCCCCAATTATTACAGAGGGTAGCTATGATTTCTTCCAAGGGCCGTATCCTCCGTCCGAGTAGAGCCACCTAATCTGTGCCCCGAGGAAGGACACCAACTCTGTACCTATTGCTTTGGGTCGAACGGGTTTGGGTCAAGGATCACGCGAGGAGTAGCGACGAGGTGGTCCCAGCTGGGCAGCAGCAACAAGCAACAAGGCTGGAGGTAGGAATGACGGCGGACAGCAGAAAGTATGTACTTACCGATAAGGTCATTAGAATTGTATGCGGGCGAGGGGGTCTCCCCCTTAACCAATTTGTTTCCTGGCAGAGTCGCGACCGGATTGCGGGATCGAAAAACTACTCGCGAAGGGTGGGTGTTGTGCTATGGCTCTCCCCTACCTTACCCGTTAAACTCGCATTGAAAAGGCATTTAACCCGGTATGTGGCGGTTGAACATCAGACTCACCGCATAGCACAAAGAAAAACCCGATTCTCCCGTTGTGGGAGACCGAACGGTGGGGCCAAGACCGGGGAAGACTAGGGCAACTGACGGTATGTATCTAGTGTCTTTCGAATGAATCGCAGATCTCGGACCACTGAGCCTGTACGAATGTTTTGGTTGAAAACCCCGTTTTTGCTGGCGGCAACATATGAGAATGGAACTTGCCCGGGCAGCATATGACGGAAAGGCTAGTGAGGGGAGCGGCACGGAACGCAGGACAAAGAACTGCCCATCTCCACATTGCCGGACGCTGTCGACTTGAGGCGAAAGAGGCGAGGACGAGGCCACCAACCGTACAAATTGCACACTTCACGCAGTGGCCAATTGGAACTGGGGCGACAGACTGTGCATTTCCAACATCCCGTGAGGCGCTTAAATCTGCACCAACTATGTAACGACTAATAGGTGACTATGTAGGTAGTGATGTCCCGGGCCAGGGCTTAGGCCCAAGCCCGACCCAAGCCCGACCCGACCCTGCCCGACCCAGGCCCGACCCGACCCTAGTTTGAGTCGGGCCTAGGGTCGGGCCTGAGATTTTTCAAGGCCCGCGACCCGGGCTGGAGCCCGGGTCGGTTCGTGTACCCTACCCACCGGACTTTCGCTGACGAAAAATATGTTTTAACAGTGATTTTGAGGTGTACAATGTGGGTTTCACTGTGCATCAGCCTTTTGACAAAAATCTTGCGACCTTTTGGGCCTTGTGAGCTTGTCGACAAGCTCGCAAGGTCAAAAAGGGTCAAAAGTGAAAAAACACCGGTGATGTGCATATGACCTCCAAATCACTAGGTGAAAAAAAAAGTTTTTTGGAAAATATATGACCTTGCGAAAAAACCGTCTCAGTTTGTGACCTTGTGACCTTGCGACCTTGCAAATTTTTTGGTGTGGCATGTGACCTTGTGATGCTTGTACAAGCATCACAAGCAAAATGTCAAAAGTCTGATGTGGTGCTCAACTGACATGCGTCCCGCCTCCATATCTGAAGCCAGATGGTAAGACAAAATTTGTCGATGATCTTGATGGGGGTTGAATCTTTATTGCAAGCTTGTTTTGGACAGCAGAGCGAAGGAAGAGGGTACCGAGGGTGAGTGATACACTATACAACATGTTCATGATTGAAGAAAACTCACTGAATCAAGCCTCTGAAAAAGGTGCTCAAGCCCGGGCTCAGGCCCAAGCCCGACCGGACCCGACCCCACCTGGGGCCTAGGGTCGGGCTCAGGATGTTTTTCAGGCCCGACCCTACTCCGACCCGACCCAAGCCCGGGCTTTCAGGCCCGACCCGACCCGAACAACACTATATGTAGGAGATTTAAGGCAGATTTAGCGTAGATTTAAGGTCCAGAGAAAATCAGCCGCTCATAGCGCTGCTACGGTTTTGTTCTGAGAATACATGATAAATGTCACTCGAACGAATGATGCACAAGCGGCGGCTACAAAGTAAAGCTAGTGCTTGCATGAGCTCGATTTATATAATTGCCCGTGGCGCTTTGACCATAATGGAAGCAAAGCTATCAACTGTTGGAATAAAGCACCTGGATGTGTGCAGAACTGTATAACTTGAACAGCCCAGACCAACTGTTCATTCTGAACCGGTCGGTTCAACTGTCCCTGGTAAACGCTTGGGCCGAACTGTGCCTTCCGCACAGTTCCGTCCAACTGTTGTGATCATACATCCACCAAGGGATCTCTAGATTCGGCAGTTGATTGCCCAACTGCTGGTAGTAACAAAGAGCCCATTTTCTTCTCCCTGGGTGGGATGCGGGTCCCAGAGAGAATCATTCAGATTTTAAGAAACAGCTTCGAAAGATAGGATGCTTTGGGGGTGTCGAGTAAGCATCATCGACTTCAACACCGTTCAAAGTGGCTCGGGGATACCGGGGATGTTGATTCTGCGAATGACACGGTTGAAATGTAAATCGGGCATGTCGGAGGTGTTCAATAAACTATCAGCGCGAGGTGTTTGGTTGCCCGGTACTCAGATGTGCGCAAATCACAGTTTGAGTCTAGTGTCGCAGAACTACACTTGAAATCATATATTCAACTGTCTTACAGCCGTTTTCATAAACATATACGGGTTTTGATCGAGTGGTGCTGCTCGATTTTTGCTTACCTTTGTTTGCTGCTGAGTCCTTCGCTTCTCACGCGCTCCACACCTCTCGTCATGGCTGCTCTACCGACTTGGGTGTAGGGCCGTGGCTTTGCCCGGCAGGAACTCGTACTTATGTTTTTTTTTCATACCGAATATGGACGTAAAGGGTGGCTGTACAGCTCCGTATCACCGCAATCGGAGGCATGCCCATTGACTGAGACCACTAGTTCCACAATGTGCAGATCCGGTAGACTAATTGATATTTCTCAACTCCCAGCATCACAGAATATATGGTGGAGCTTCAATCTATATTACAATCGAGCACTTCCTGTCTCCGCAAGACAAGACCATTTGACAATGGGGTAACCGGATTGGCTGGCCGGAGACGGCATGATGTCACTTGCTCCACGGTTCAACCAAAAACGGCCGAGATGTTGGATTTTTTCACAGGCGCTCCACTTGCTCCCAAAATGGCAAGCTGTAGAAATCTTACATCTTCTGTTCAACTGTTCCTCTCTCCTGGGAGGCCTCAAGTGCAATAGATTTCCTATCTGCAACGATTTGTTGCTTCCAATCCCCGAGATGCGACAGAAGTCAATAATGAGTTACAGCTCTTTGCGGAACAACAGGCGCGGACGGTTTTTCTACCGTTTTAGGCACTTTTTGATCCTTTTCAGTCGCCCACCCGCCCCGGGCTCAAATCTTGCCCGTTGGCCTCGAAAATTGGACCATTCGAACGGCACAAAGTAGACGCATCGGATGGCCGACTCAGATTTTTTATATTCAACATGTAGTGCTTTCGTGGGACAAGGATCGGTATTTAGCAGTTGTTTTTGGTATCGCCCAGCTGCACCGTCGTGTAGACTGCCCAGAATCATCTAGTTTTTTTACTGGGCTATTCTGGACCTATTATCTAGCGGACGGTCTCCTCGGATTTGTATTAGCTGCTCTATAAAAAAATAAATCTATTGTGCAAGCGACCAAATTTGGGTGAAATTCATCGTCAGAGGAATCCCGCCGTTTCGGTCTGTCCTGTGTCAGCATCTCATTGGCAATTTCTGTGGTCCCTCTGTGCAGCACATGGGCTTGGTAGACGACCCGCTGCTTGAGATCTTTTGAGTAATGGTGCTGAACGGGTGTATTCGGTGGTTTACGAGGCATGGTACGCTATCAAGTCCAGGGAATTTCGTTCTAGAGGACATGCAAAACTGGAAATTCATACATGATATCATAAGACAACCTGAATTTTTGGGGGAAATTGCGGCAGACCGTCAGATGACCGCGCTGTCAACGGAAAAATAAATTGGACGGAGTCGAAAGGTAAAACCACATACTTGAACAAGAAATGCTGCGAATTATGCGTCACAACAGGCATCCCGATGGATATGGCTGCGCAGATACCATGCCCGAAATACCGGATAGAACCGCAGAATAAACCCATGTGCGTGTAGTTGGCGGAGGATATTTTCTGGACAGCAGCGTGCCAAGTACCTGTAATCTCAGCTATTCATTGACACGAGAATGGTGTTCATGCGGAAATGCAGGCCAAATGGATTGACAGACACATTAATACCACCAAAGTTTGGGTGAGCCACTTCAAGTGAGCACCGTGAACATGAGGCCGCGAGGAGTAAACCGAAGGTTCGCGACGAGCGGTGCGTTTGGTCGACTTATATTCATTTCGTGTATTCAAGCAGTCCACCGGAAGATTCAGGATTGCGAACTGCTCTGGCCGTAGCGTAGCACGGGCTTACTGTTAGTCATGCATATATCACCCACTTTTGAACGAATTAGGCACCATCAATGAGGTGGTCAAGGCAGTCGAGATAGTCGCGCTCTATGCAAGCAAATCAGGAATTATGTGATGGAAAGAAAGGACCCAGTGTACCACAAATCGGGTGTGTGTACGTGGTATTGAACGAGGTTATAAAAGAATCGTGGCCCGGTACGTCGTTGCCGCATTCCTTGGGGCCCAAACTCCATGCGACCCCTTTGTGGCTCCGCTTTGACTCTGCGGAGCGACCCCACTCACGAACATTCAAAACACTAGTAAATGTTGAATCATTGAATAACGGCGTGATTACCCTCGGGCAAGAAATGTCGCCGTCACATTTACCACCAGAGGTCGGATGGTACCGAATTGTTGCAACACCACAGGTGTCCACCAAGGCAGTCCAGACCCGCGCACCATTCACATCCTCAACACTGTCAAGGTCCAGATACTTACATGTCATTGGCAATGGCCAGTCCACGGAAAGTCAGATCCATATGAGGCACCGAAATCAAGGTGCCCGACATGGTGACAAACATATGGGCAAGGAAGACAAGAGACGCGGTGAGGGTGACGTGGACAGCCACGCAAAGTCACACAAACAAAGGCCAAACACGCGCATATGTTTCCATTTATGGCACTCTTCTGATACAACAACAAGGCCCTGCCTTGAAACCGGTCTCTTCGCTGCTCAGATCACTAGCCTATTCTCGTGCATTGAGTAAAGAAAACAGACTCAACGTTCAGATTAAAGGACAACAAGATTTGCCCACTTCCGGTGCAAGTAAACATCGTGATTGAGCTGGCACAGGCACCTGATACTCATACTGCAATTTTGTGGCCTTCTTATATAGCCAAAGAATTCACTACCACCAATTTCCGACCGGTAATTGCCTGCTTGGAAGCGGGACAACATGTTTTGCCTTCTACTTCAGGCAAACAAACAACAAAGGTAAACATCATGATTGCGAGGTGGCTAACACAGGGGGCAGAGATCAACGCACTAAGACTCAGGGTGCGGTGAATGCACCTAGCTCCCACCTGACTCCGCACCATCGAACCTTGGTGCATCAGGGCCACGCCATTACCTCGTGGCTGTCAGGCGATGGAGTTATCGACTCGGCAATTCTGCCGAACTTCCTCTGCGACAAGGCCAAGGTGCGGCTTGGGCTCGCTGGGTGGTCGGAGTTAGTGTTGCCGCGGCTCGGCTCGCGTGACAGACTGGCTTTGACGACGGCTCGGCTTCCACTGTGCTCCTGCAAGGTTTTGGCGGATATCCATGTTGTGCGACCTCTTGCCAATACTGTTTCATTCATTTGTTCCTAAGTAATATATGTTGTATCTATAATTTGTGGTGCGCTATGAGATAAAAGATCGAGATTTTTTGGCCGCGGCTCACGGCTCAAGCCGTGATCCGAGCCGTTCGGTATTCGCCCCTTGCAAAAACCAGCAAGGCACCTCATGCCACATTAAGTATCTTAAATCGTTCCTATGCTTCACCCGAACATCTCTAAATACTGACTTGGATACAATGTATCATTATACTCAGATGGGAGTACAAATGGTGAGCTGTGACCAGATGTGACGGCTTGAGCCGCGGCAACACTAGTCGGAGTCTGAATCCGACTCTGGCCCGAGCCACGCCCAAGAGTTCCTGATGGACATGCGGCAAAGGCGTGGCCCCAACGTACTGTGGCATGATACCACGGAGTCAGGTGCGTTCACCGCACTATAATTCTTGGTGCATCGGTGTTTGCCCCCTGTGTAATGGTCAAGCTATCTTGAACTGCTTGTGGCTGGAGAACACAATCACACAGTGCAGGGTGTTGAAAGTTGTCGGGTACACACATCACGGATTAAATTTTGCTATACCTGTGGCCAACACAGATCTTGTCCGGCTACTGCTCGATCTACCGTTGACTACGGCTGTCTTGCTGTAAGGTTTCCAATGTCCGCTCTTGACAAAGGAGAGAGTGCCAAGGAAATCCACCCAGGCCCTTATTGTTTGGCCTGGACATACAGCGGACTAGGCTGCAAGAACGGGCTTGACGGAGTGAGGATGAGTCCTGGTTGTCGATCCTGCGCTTAAGTTCCTTGTCTGATAAAATTGAAATTGAATGTACACTAATGATTTGTTAGTGTATGCGTGGCATCGTAGAGCTACTAGCTAGGGTAGTGAAGTGAAAACGGCTGTACTCTACGCCGTGCTCTACGTATCAACTATGGAAATTCTCGGTTTGTCTATAGATATCTTGACTAGATCTGAATAAGTATGGTGTCACTGGACATTGTTCTTTTTTAAAAGAAGGGTGACGAGACTCGGAATCGAACCAACACGCGGACGGAGCTCATTACAAATGGGGTGGACAGCCACTAAATTATCACAACAATTGTGATCTATATCGTAGAAAAGACTTCAACACAGCCACTAAAAAGACTTCTGACGTTTTGAGGGGACAAGTCTTTTCAGTCGCACTCAAAATCCTCAATCGAGATGATGAAATGAACGATTACATAGGTACTCGTAACTTGCTCGACTCCTCCTCACCTACCGCGACATGGCTGGGTGCCCTAAGGACAAGAAGAATATCACGGACGACATGAAGAAAACCGTGATACATATGTATCACAACCGCCATCGGAAACAAGCCGACATCGCAGCCGACCTTCCGATATCTCTGAGCTCTGTCGAGAAGATCCTAGGCCAATATCGACGGGATACGGAGGGTCATGCGCGACCCGATCTCCGAGTTCGGGGTCGCCGGCGGAATCTAGAAGGCCCGGACATCGATGTGAGTTCGACGAAATCCTGATGCAGCTGCGACAGGGACTGACTCCGCCTCGTTCGAGTTTTTGGTCGGGTTAGTTGAGAGGACCCCCTATATCTTCCTGTACGAGCTCCAGGCTGAGCTGCTGGAGCACGACATCGAGGCTTCCCTGACCTCAATCTGGAGAGCTCTCAGGCGCCGTGGTTTCACGAGGAAAAGGGTAAGCAATTGTATACACATCGCTGCTGCCTTTTGACGTGTGTAGGTTTCTCGTGTCGCGGCTCAACGCAACGAAGATGCACGAGCCAACTTCCAGATTTACATGACCAACACCTACCGCGCGGATCAGCTCGTCTTCGTTGACGAGGCTGCGTGCAATCGTAACACAACGAAGCGAGGATGGGCTTGGGCACGCAGCGGAGAGCAGGCAAGGAGGCATGATGTATACATACGGGGTATCAAGTACGTCGTCAGTGTTTCTTTCTCAAATTATGTTAGAGACGGTGGTGATTAGGTATTCGGTACTCCCCGCCCTTTCTCTCGACGGGGTCTTGCACCTCGACGTTCTTGCTGGCTCCTACAACGCACGGGCCTTCAACAGCTTCATCGACGGGCTCCTCGACAACATGAACCCGTTTCCGGGACCGAATTCCGTCATCGTGATGGACAACGCGTCCATCCACAAATCTGAAGAGCTTCGTCCGATGATCGAGCAACAGTGCGTCTTGTTTTCCCTGTTTCTTTCCCCAATTCAGAATTGCAGGGGCATGCGGCTCGAGTACTTACCGCCGTACTCACCGGACTGCGATCCAATCAAAGAAGGCTTCTCAGCTTTCAAAGCGTGGATCCGAGCGCATCGAGACTACACGGACAGTGTATTGGCCGGAGACGCTCACGCGGACTCACCGTATGCGATGATTTGGAGGGCAGTATACGCGTCGATGACTGCAGAAAAGGCACGCGGGTGGTTCCAGCACTCAGGTTATCTTTAAAGTCCAAACACGTCTCAATGTTCAAATGTAGTAATCACTTATTGCAGTTTGCAAATGAATTGACACAAGTGCCGTTTTGGGAAATTTTGATGTGTCCCAGTAAATGATTTATTGCTCGCTCAATTCTACACCAAATGACTTGAGATTATGCTCAAAAATCACCGTTTTGAGAGCCGCATTGCATAAGAGTGGCTTAGTAACTTAATACTAAATTTCTGGCAGGTCAGTTTCTGCTGGTTGGTGGTTGGCGTGTGATTTTATACAGCAGTAGCTGGATGTTTGGGGCTACTGGAAAGAGTAGATTTGGTAGGTATACTATGTAGCTACACCCACCTCCATTTTGGGAACATTCTGGTATGTAGTGGGTCTACAGCAACGCGTTGAATCGTGTCTAAAATTTGGCTGACTCGGCAAGCTTCTCGGTTTCGCAGGCCACCCCCTCAGTTTTTTGTGCAGGGGAAGTCTCCTCCGGGGTGGAGAGTCCCTTGCGCTTCGCCGTGGATGGTGGGAGGGGGAAGAGAAGAGTGCGCTGGCCACTACCCACGAGTCACTCGGGTCACGACTATTACTGATCCGTGCACTTCGGCGCGTCGCCGTGGCTGCATTACGCGTCCAAATTATCTACAAATCTGGGAGAATGTACTTGATAGGAGTACCTATTCATCCTGACCTTTAGATTTGCCCAGGACATTGTTTCACCTCTGTATAAAATCGCACACCGACGGTGATCTGGCAGAAATTAGGTTTCTGAGAACTTGGTTTTGGACCCTATGAAGGGTACCATGCGATGCGCCACTCAAAATCGTGAATTTAGCGTATAATAACTAAGGAATCCGTCCAGAATTGACTGAGAAACAAATCATATACCGAGGCGCATCAAAATGTTCCAAAACGGGACTGTGCCAATACATATGCAAACTGCAATAATGTACATTGTATTTGTTCTATCGTACAAACTTCTCTTGAATTACAGTTCATTTAATTCCCCGACTTCCCTTTTCCTTTCTGTGCCCTCCCCATGGCATTGAGTGACTCCGCAACAAAGAGTTCGGCCAAAGCCACCGGCATACCGACCTGATCAACATAAAAGTCGGTGTCCAAGATGGGGACGTGGTCAACTCGGGTGATCTGGAAGGCGTGCAGCTCTTCTGCAAACACGATGGCAGGGAATGGAAGGACATCTGAGTCGACAAAAATTGGGGATCTGTCGATGGTTTCGAGGATTTCAGTGATGAGGGGGTAGTAGATGGCAGGCTCAGGGCTATCGTTCTCGTCGAAAAGGCGAGGCGAAGCCTCAGAGCGGTAAACGGACGTGGGGATGTCGATGTTAGCAGCATTTAGGCTTGCCGATGTAATTGGTGCCAAGGGTGTTCGACGCGGGGGTGACGTACTGGTAGTAACACCGCCATTGCTGCTCGTGCCGGTGTTGACAGTGACATGGATCGTCGGGGCGCATGACTTGTCAGGGGTTGTGGGGCCGGCGCTGCGGCGGGGCCTCTTGCGTTCCCGGAGGAAGAACTCCTGGAACACAATGTTTTCCGGGGGCTTTTTTAGTGACGCATGCCCGAGCGACTAGGAAATTAAATGTTATCTGCCGAATGTAACATGTACCTGGATAGATTACACTCACAATTTCCTTGGCCCAAAGCGTGATGAGGTCCGGCTCAACCCGATGGTGGTGACCGTCGACGGCGACGACGTAGCAGAAGTCTTTGTGCGCCGCACATTGGAGACGGGCCTTCAACTCGCGGTAGTCTTTCGTGTACTGGTGCGTCTTCTTTCCGGGAGAACCGTTGGACGTGCTTGCCGATTTGCGCTTCTTGCCGGCGGTGGCGAGTTGAGCAGCGGGTGCGGTCTCCTCGGGAAGTTTCTGATCAACAATGTTGAGACTAGTAAAAGATACTAATAAGGTAGCGAAAACTCCACCAGATTCTTGATGTGGCAAGCCACCCGTCGGCTCCTCGCTCTCTGCATCTGCCCGATCCCCTGCTCGAGTAGTTGCTCCCAGTCGACCGCATTTGACAGCCCGTGGATGGGGACATTGGGTCTCTCGTTATCCCATTTGTAGCCGAGCGATGCAACGGATGGGTCGAGGCCCATCGTCTGAGCTATCTCGGCATATGCGACCGCAAACGGGACGCCACGGCGGTACTTCTTCGTTCGGGTAACTGGCGTTGCCCCAACAACATTGCTGTTGATGGGGACCTCGAAGGTGAGCGCAACTCCTGGTCCAAATATAAGGGACTGGCATGAAACAGGGAGGGGGGAATAACATACCTGCGGGGGCATCTTGATTGGCAGTGGCAGGGCCAGCGACAGCAGCGGGTCCGGCCTCGGGAGTATACGGGGGTGGGGGTGGGAGTTCAGGATCCGAATTGGAAGGTGCAGCTGAAAGCACAGTCCACCCGTCCTGTTGCCTAGTGTGCTCGCGATAGTGTGAGTGGTTATTCATGAGTGAGGAAAACTAAGGACGAGAGGAATTTGGGGCGCACAATAAATATGTTGAAGGTGGAGCGGAGAGTCACAAGACCGCGTTTGGAGCAAGGTATGACGCAAGTGCTGCGGAAGGGAGACTCACCAGCAAACAAAGGTAAGCAAAAATCGAGCAGCACCACTCGATCAAAACCCGTATATGTTTATGAAAACGGCTGTAATCTCACACCAGGGCCCGCGCATGAACTGTTTCGACCCAACAGTTCATCCCAATGTGCACTGATATACAGTTGGTCCCAACTGTCCCCATCACACAGTTCGTCCCGAACCGTAGATTTAAGCACCTTTGCGCCCGCCAAATCCCTTCAATCTGTACCACTATGTATGCATATGTGTTGGATTGACGAAGTAATCCTCGTTCTCCATTGGGACTCAGCACGACTTCAATGTCGTGCTTCGCTTAGCTCGTCTTATATACTGCCCTATTCCATTTTGCTTCCTCAGTCGTTTCCCACTTCGACTGAGGTAAGCTCTACTTACATTTCATGCTACCAATTACTTACTTCCACTTACTAGCTAATCTCTATTGTTAACAGGTAGCGTAGTATAATATGAGTCGTTTCCCACTTCGACTGAGCTAATCTCTATTGTTAACAATATGGTGCACCGATCGTCCATTTTTCGCTCGGTCCTTTCTATGTCACAGTCCCGTTGCTCTCCAACTCACATAAACCCACAACTGAACGGTCGATCGCAGACAAGTGAACTGTCGTTATCAACTCTACGATGACGACGACGTAATGCTTACAATGTCTACCATGGAGCCCAGCGTCGTCATAGCGGGAGCTCGCGAGTTGAAAATGGTGTTCATTTATCAAGACACTGAAACTCGCACGCTAAAACTAGGAGTTGCACGTACAACAACCACCCTGTCGTTGCGATGTTGGGTAGCAGACAGGTGCGTGCACAGCAACGTCCAGCCCACACTAATCCTGATGGATGGGTTAGACAGAGAACTAATCCACAGTGTCGGACCCGAGTTATGCCTATGCTGTATACATTACTGGGCTCGTCAGAACAAACAGCATCTGGCCTCCCCATCCTGCTCTGTACATGGCACAGCACATCCCCCTAATGTATCCTCATGCGCCGAGGTATTGCAATTTCTGGTGCGCCGAAGTGGGGCGTCAGTGATTTACAAATGCAATTTTTTCACTTTGATTTGCCTTGCTCGGCGTGCCAAAAAACCCTGTGGCACTACACGCCAAGGTCGCCGCACTTGAATTCACTTCAAAAAAAGCAATTGCCTAACCGTGTGCCTGCTAAATGAATAGATGAATCGGAACTTCCGTTATGTACAACGCAGAGAGGTATGTCTGGTGCCCGGTTATTGACGTGTACATATGGGTGGTGAAAGATTGGGGTTGCATTTTTTTACTTAGGACGATGAATCGGCACTAGGCAAAGCTAACTACACTTACTTGGGGTCCACAGATCACTCCTTCGAAAGTTATACACGGCGCGTCAATGGCGCGTCACTAACACAGCCACCACCGTCCGTGCAAAGGGTTCCGAAAGCGATTTTTAGTCTATAATGGTCCGTGGATGTCTCTGAAATGCCTTGAAACTATACGCACACTCTATGTCAGCATGAAGTTATGCAACAGTATGTCCAGATTCCAATTCTCAATGAAACTCAACCATCGTGCAGGGTATCATAGTCAAACTCGAACCGATCTGAATAGGGGATCCTACTTATGCTGGAAGCACTCTCTTTACCACCCCAGCACCTCAGGCTACCCAATATAGACCCCCCTTGGGTCTAATTTTTCATGGGAGAGAATTGACCCAAGGGGGGTCTTCCTGAGATGGGTGGCCCATTTGATATGGGACATCCCTCAATACATGGTGGGGTGTCCCACCTGATTCTTGTGGGACAGACCGCCTGCCGAGGGCGGGCCCGAAAAAATTGCCTGGGACGTCCCATTGGACCATTTTGGCGCCAGGACCCCAGATACCGCCCGCTCCGAAAAAGTGGATTTTGGGCCCGGTTCTGGCCCGATTTGCTTGCTGCTGGCTGATTCCGGCTAGCCTTACCTGCAGCCTGCCTAGCAGGCATATACTGTGTGCACCGCGCACATTTGCCCTGCTGCCGCAGGCGGCGAAAAAATGGATTTGGGGCTGGGTTCTGGCCCGGTTGGCTTCCTCCAGGGCCCTTACTACTCCTCTTGCTTACAGCCTGCATCACATACATAAGACGTGCACAGCCAGTATATTTCCGCTGCTGTCCCAGGCAGCGCAACAATATTTTTTGTGCCTGGTTCCAGCCCGATTTGGTGGCTCCTGGCTCTTATCTTACCGTTATGTGGCTGCAGCCTCACTTGCATACAAGAGATGTGCAGGTCCCCCATTTCTTGTCCTCCCAATTGCTGGATTAATCACTGACTGGAAAATGGATGAAGGTTCAATTTTTTGGCTGATGTGTATTTCCTCTGCTGTCTGCAGGGCTGCCTCACATAGACGTGGAACAATAATCCTACCTACCACATTTCCTTAGTTAGTATCTCAGTGAATCAATTTTGTTGTTCAATATCCTGTTTTTGTCTTTCCACTTCTCCTCAACATATTTTACCGTCTTGCATAAAAAGTATTTTATCATCTTCTATCTTTATACAATCATCATACCGACTTTTACATTCCATCATCAAGAAGGTCTTGTCAATCATCTATTACGGTAGTTCGGTAATGTCCCCTCTTTTTTCCTTCTGCACACCATTTTTTCCCCTGGATGGTGGCACATCCGACCCCTTTTCTACACTTTGTGGGACATCCCACGTCTTTTCATGTGCCTGTGGGACATCCCACCATTTTTCTTGCTACGATGGGACGTCCCACCCCTTTTCTTGCTGCGGTGGGACATCCCACCTATTTTCTTGCTGAGGCGGGACATCCCACCATTTTTCTTGCTGCGGTGGGACATCCCACCATTTTTCTTGCTGCAGTGGGACGTCCCACTCCTTTTCTTGCCGCGGTGGGACGTCCCACCTATTTTCCTGCTGCGGTGGGACATCCCACCCTTTTTCTTGCTACAGTGGGACGTCCCACTCCTTTTCTTGCCGCGGTGGGACATCCCACCTATTTTCCTGCTGCGGTGGGACATCCCACTCCTTTTCTTGCCGCGGTGGGACGTCCCACCTATTTTCCTGCTGCGGTGGGACATCCCGCCATCTTTCTTCTTGCGGTGGGACGTCCCACCTCTTTATTACCATGGTGGGACATCCCACCGGTCGCCTCTTTTGGGACCACTACTCCTCGCAGCCGCATTAGGTATATCCTTATCTTATCACGTATATCATTATCTTATCACGACTTATATCATATTAAATGTAGCTACCAACTCAAGTCTAGCAAGGAACCAAATAAAGCCTGCGAAACGAAAGAAAAGTAAGTCGTTGAAGCTAGTCATGGTACACGAAGGGAAGCTAAAAGAAAAAAAAGCTAAAGATCATCAGGCACAGCTGAGGTGGGAGTCGAACCCACCTTTTCTGCGTAACCTCGTTCTACGCCTGATACGGTATGCAGACGTGTTACCACTGCACCACTCAGCTTATGTGTAGTTTTCGGTGCTGAGTTCATAGTACACTAGAACAGTATGTCCGCATTCTATAATAAGTTCAATGAAGCCGTCGTTGAAGTCAACAAAAATTAAGGTACTTCTCTCAAGTACGCAGTCAAGTCAACTACACACTATACCCAGTATGTCTGCATTCCAAAATATAATCAAAAGTTCAATGAAGATGTCGTTGTAGTTAAGAAAAAATAAATTATCATAAGAGTTCGTCGTCAAAAGATTCGAGGTACATGATTTATATACGACTGGAAAGCGCAGTGGGCCAAGCAAAACTTAATTAAGGTACTTTAGTGCAGGTAGCTATGGAAAGCGTCGGACACAGGGTCCTCGATTTTAGCGGGCGCTTTTTGGCGCTGGCGCCTCGCAGCCGCGTAGTCGAAGTCGGCGGGGAGTTGGCGCGCGTAGGTCCGGGAAGGGCGGACATAAGGGTGCGGCGCTCGCAGCCCGACGAACGCAGGAGGAGGAGGAGGGCAACGCCTGGGCGAAGGCGGCGGGGAAGGCGGCGGGGAAGGCGGGGGCATGCGGAAGTCGGCCACCCGAGTCTTTGCCAGCTCGTCAAGGCACTCTCCCGCGAGCCTGTACCGCTCGGCGTATCTGGTCCACCCCTCCACGCACTTCTCGACCTGCTCGCCGTAGGCATCCTGTCGTTTTGACAGGACCTCGCGCGTTTCTTCGCGATTCATGGGCCGCAGGTAGCTGAACACACCTGGTGGCCCTGGCGTCATCGCGGGAACTAGATAATATGTCAATGAAGCACCGAACAGAGGAAAAGAAATCAAAGATTACGCACCGTTGTGCAGGTCGCAGCCCGTCGGCAACTCCATAGACGCCATGGATCCAGGTGGGCACATGCACTAAACAATGCGGTTAGCGGATTCCATTTAGCGGGCAGCCCACCGACGTACCTTGGGCTTGGTGGCTAGCGACGTTTGGAGATCGAGGGCGTCCAGGCGGCTGTTCTGCCAAGCGAACTGCCAGCATGCCTTGCAGTGGGCCGACACCGCGACCAGGCAGTCGCCAATGATATGGTACTCGCCGCAACCCCACGCAGGGATAGGTCGGCGGCAATGCAGGCAGGGCGTGCCCACGGGAGGGCCGCCGCAGCGTTTTGAATGGTCTTCTAGTTCGGCCTTCGTGAACAGGTGCACGCGCCTCGGTATGGCGGGCTCGACAGCGTTGATGTCGAAGCGCTCCTTCAGTCTTTCTGCAGCGCGAGATTCGGCTGCCATACGATTCAGCGCCGCGACGGGCGTGCCTTCCAGCCGAAGGGGAGCGACGGATGAACGAGAAGTCGCAGTGGAGGTGCGAATGGGGGCCATGGTGTATACGGGGGAGAACTGGTGTCTTTCGAGAGTTCAGTCAGATTAAATACCCGGAAACGGGGACTGTGCCACCCACAGTATTCATTATTCGCTGCAAACGGCAACTCCTCCAGCATCACGCGCGGTTGCATTGTTTTCCAATTGGGCGTCTCCTGGCCACCTCTTATTTCCCAATGGAATTGACTACGAATAGAATGACTACGAACAGAATGGAGCACGTACCTTTCAGGAAGGGGCCTTTACTTTCCGTGCCACCCACGCCCCTACGTTGAAATCTCTTCGTATTCCCGCACTATTATATATATCATACAAGCCTAGCTAGTCGCACCATAAACATGATACATATTGCACATAAGTACGCATAATCATAATCATAAGGTGTAGGGAAATGTACGTAGACAACGACACACTCATAATCATAAGGTCAAGTGTAAGGAAAGCATGTATGTAGACAACGACGAAGGGCAATCTTAAGCAACTTTGGGGAAGTCATGCAGCGAGAACTTGTCGATCTCCCGCCTGTAACGCGCCTCTTCGTACTCGTCCTCAAAGAGTGGTGAGGTATTCGGAGGCAACCGGCGATACCTTGCTCCATCCGTGTCCCACAGATGTGCCGCCTTGTCCGCCCGACTCTGATGCTCGACGTAAACCAGCTCATTCGCATAACAGACGGCTCCCGTCTGGTCCCTGCCGTAAAATCGTACTGGCAGCATAGGCTTCTTTTTGATAGCAGCAGGCTGCTCTCCGCGTGCGCGCTTCGGATCCCGAGTCGCCTCCTCATCGGTGTTGGCTGTGTCAATCTTCTTCCTCTTAACCCCACCCCCACCGACGCGTGCCGCCAGAGCCTCCGCACGCTCGAAGTCAATATGAGGTATCGGCTGGGAGGAGGTGGACGCGTGCTGTTGTGCACGGTCGTCGCGGCGCGGCGGCGGGTCGCGGTGAGGCGCCTCGTACGGCCGGGAGGAGGTGGACGCGTGAGGATGTGCGCGGTCGTCGCGGCGCGGTGGCGGCGGCGGTGGGTCGCGGTGAGGCGCCTCGTACGGCCGGGAGGAGGTGGACACGTGAGGATGTGCGCGGTCGCGGTCGTCGCGGCGCGGCGGTGGCTGAGGGGCATAGTAATCTTGTTCCGGGGCGTTGTAACGCGGAGATGGCTGACGTTCGTCAGCCCGACGATATGCAGAGCCGTAGCGTTCGTTCGCCAGCTCGCGGGAAGGTTGGGGCGCGCGACCATAAATCTCGTCTTGGTATTCCGCCGGGCGGCGGCCCAAGTCTTGGGCGTATTGTGATTCCGCGGCGTACCGTAAGCCTGGGGGTGGTGAGCGGGGCTCCGGAGACGGAGAGCGCACATCCGCCTTCTTCGCCTTGCCCTTCTTCTTCGCCTTCTTCTTCGCTTTCTCCTGCTCATCTACCACCGCCTTGTGGTACGTTGTGCTGTCCTTGACGCGGCGCAGGATCTCGCCGTCCTCACTGATGACCAGAGCCACGTCCCCCTGCTCATCCAGTGGCAAATCCGTGTCCTCTGAAAATCTGTTAAAACCAAAGTCGACGGGTACCGCGAATGGACATACCATCCGACCACGGCTCAATGTGCATCACGTCGCTGAAATCCCGGGTCCGGTTTGCCTGGATCAGCGCGGGCATGAACTTCTTATACGTCTCCGCCTTGATCTTCTTCCCGTCATATTGCGAGGTGCCCATTATCTGGTGGTAGTCGACCAAAGCACTTGGGTATTCGACGACACGACACTGGTTTTCGAAGGCGATGTCGCAGAACTTGGCACCCCACCTCATCTTGAACTTGGTGGGGTCCGTGTCACCGTCTCCCAGTGCGCCGCGATCGCGAAGGTGATCCCCTGCGAAGGAGATCGTGAGCAGGTACGATGGCCGGGGTTAAGACGAATGCACATACAGAGCTGGCCTCCGATAATCTTCGACATCAGGGTACGGTTGTCGTCCCGCGATCCCTTATCTTCGTCATTCACGTCCACGCTTGTGGCGGCGGGCACCGCGCCGCGTTGGGCTTCAATCCCCCGTTTCCGCAAATTGATGCCCCTGCAAGATCCACATGGGTGAGCTGTAAGACAGCATCGGGCAAAAGTACACATACGCGAACATGGTTTGTTGGTCTTTAACCTGTCGGTCGAGTGATCCCTGGCACATGCTGCGCATCTCCTTCCACTCGTCCCCAGCGCCGAAGACGAAGCTCGCCTCGCCGTCGGGGTCTATCACGTAGCCCCACAGGTGAACTCCGTAATTCTTGAGCAATGTATTTGCCTGTGGCGCAAAAGTTAGCATGGTCGCCAATGAGCATTGCAGGATACGCACGATTTTTACCACAGGCCCCAGCTCCTGTCGCAGCTTCCCCTTGAGTTTGCCCTTCTCGCGGAAGTTGAGGACTGCCTGTTGCGTGAATTTCTCGTGCCATTCTAGCAACCACGGGAGGCGCTTGAACACCGCGTCTGACTTCTTGAGCGACTCCGGGGGAAACTCGGGGCCTACGCCACAGGCGAGTTCGAAAGCCTGTCGGGATTGTCTCGTATACTCTTTCCCGCTCACTGCATTTGTTAGTACCACGTTTGTGCTAAGGCTGAGGTCACTCACACTTGGCGTCGTTGGGGTGCTCTACTGCGTAGTGCGCCTGCCAGACATTCCAGGCGGACGACGCGCGAGTAGCCTTGACGTGGGTCGTGCCGAGGTATTGGTGTAGCGTTGTCGCTGACTTGCCACTGTCGTGCGCGACGATGTCGACATTGTCCGCGAACTCCTGGTAAATTTCGGCCAGACGTTCCCGGATGTTTTCTGGTAGGGGACCCCGTTTCTTCCCTCCCTCGTCAACAAGGTCGTCGTCGAGTGTGCCGTCGTCGACATAGTCGACCTCTTTCCCTTTCCCTTTCCCTTTGCCCTTCCCCTTCCCCTTCCCCTTCGTGACGCGACTCTCTTCATCGTCGTCGATTGACTCGTCCACTGCGTCCACGTTCTTCTTTGCTTTGGCTTTGGGCTTGGGCTTGCTCGCCTTTGTGACGAGAGGGACACTCTCCCCGTCCATGTCGGCGCCGTTGCTACCAGCGTTCGCGGCTGTCTTTGCTGTCTTCGCCTTCTTCGCCCCCGACGCCGTCCCCTTCCGCTTCCCTTTGGACCCGGACGGCACGGCCTTTCGACGCGACCGCGCAGT